>JAPQRN010000021.1:5176295-5191771 GCA_037367275.1 Coranthus polyacanthus
GACGCTACAGACGGACAGAATTGTGATTGGACCGCGCTCCCGCCAATCAGTAATGTTTTCATTTTCCCCGTTGACTGACATCACCGCGTAGGGGTGACGCCCACTCCGAGCGTCTGTGCAGATATAGTTCATACGGTGCACAAGTTTGCACCAATAGGACTGAACATCTCCGTTTTGTCCATAAGAGGGAGTCAGGTTTCTTAAATGCACCGTTTTCGCCCACTTCCAAAACAGAACTACAGAGCACATTGGCCAGAGAAGAAGAGGAGGGGGGGGAAATATTTGCTTGACAACGATTATTTTCTCTCATAGTGGCTGTGGAAAGTCATATCTGTCTGTGGTCGGACAGTCAGTCGCTCGGCTCGGTCCCTTCGCCTTTTGTCACAACACAACTTCGCCTCTTCGCGGCAGCTGAAGAACGAGAGGGTTCATGATCACCAGGAAGCTCTTAATTTGTTCATACCTGGATTAACTCGCAGGCGACGATCATTTTTTCCCCCCCTTTTTTTTTTTTTCCTGTTATACTTTTTTTTTGTTGTTGTTGTAACGGAGAGACTTCTTCTCTGCCAGAATGTTGTGGAAATTAGCAGACAACGTGAAATATGAGGATGACTGTGAGGTAAGTTTTTCGACAGATACAAAAGAGAAAGAAATTTGGTCCGTTGAGTGACACCCAACGATAGTTTGCATTTCAGCGACAAGCGTGACTGCAGTTTGTTTTTTCATGCTAATGATGAAGGTAAGATAACGATAAAATCAGGCAGAATTCTAAACTTTAAAAAGCCAGCGCGACAGACCTCAGCGCGGAGGAAATCGTGTCTGTTTTGGAAAAAAAAAAAAAAAAAAGAAAGAGAGGAGAAAAAAAAAAAGACAAAGGCGTCTACAACTTTAAAAGTATACACCATTTCAGACCAGATGTAGGCTCATATTTCTATTATAAAAAATAGTGTTCAATAATAATAATAATAATAATTACACTAATACTGATAATAAGATAATAAGAGATTTGTCATTTATCATGTTTTTTTTAAATAAACTGCCATAAATGTCATGATGGATAATTACACCCTGAATTAAAAAAAACCCAAATAAGTCTACACACATTCAGTGCTCTCCTCTAAAACTTATCTTCAGTGCACACCAGTAGCCTAACAAAAAACCTTTTTTTTTTTCCCCGAGAGACAAATACGACTTGGACTTGCCATTTCTCTTAGTTGCCTTGTTTCTTTGGTCCACCAGGAAAGGCACGACGGCAACAGCAATGGGAACCCGCGGCTGCCTCACCTGCCGGCGGTCAGTCAGCACCTCTACAGCCCCTCTCCCTCCCTCTCCCACTCGGCAAGTTCGGACTTCCAGCCCCCGTACTTTCCGCCTCCCTACCAGCCCATCTCCTACCCTCAGTCCACTGACCCGTACTCGCACCTCGGCGACCCTTTCAACATCAACTCCATACACCAGTCGCAGTCGTCGAACCAGCAGCAGCCGTGGCCCGGCCGCCAGGGCCAGGATGGGCTCGGCGCCCACGGGAGGAGCGGGCTGGCGAGTCAGATCCTGGGCCTGGAGGGAGGCTCGTCCGGGGCGAGGAGGGAAGGGTTCCGGCGGCCGGAGCTGCTGCCCCCACACGCTCACAGCTTAGAGTCGTCGGTTATTGGTGATAATATGGGAATGCACGACATGGGCCACGGACTAGAGGACGTACAAGTGAGTGGATCTGATTATTTAAATTGCGTAATAATTTAGACTTCGGACACCACAGAGAATTGAGCACGCACGAGTATGTGTGAATGCACTGATGTAATACTAATAACACTGTCATACATTATATGTATCATAATATATTTACTTTTGTTTAGTGTATTGCATATGGTGATATTATTGTGATCCAGCAGTGTAAAAATAGCAACATTTTAAATCCAAATTCCTCACATTACAGCTATAGGCCTATTTGTTGTTATTTGTGTGTTTTGCATAAAAGAAGAGCTAAACAGTGGGCCTGATTTGGAGATATGTTCTTGCATATTTTCAGCCACAAAACGACACCATGCAGAAATTAATTTCAGCTTGCTATGTCTTTATCACCTTTTTTTTTTTTTAGATGTCCTATTTATAGCCACTTCTGTTCTTTTTGTTTTTTGTTTTAACAGCACGTAGATGACCACAGTATTATTATGGCAGATCAGACTGTCATTAAAAAAGGTACGTTTATTTCATGTTTTCATGTTGCGGAAAAAAAATAAAAAAAGTTTTGGAACATGCTGTCTGGGTTACATGTGCCTTTGTGCAACCGCATGAAGATGCAGCAATTACTGGCAAGGGTTGGAAATTTACTGTAAGATGTGTATTTTTCCACTTTGAAATGTCAATTATTTCTATAGTGGCATGTCAAGAGTGCACTAAAGGAGTCCTGTATTTGTACTCGCACTGCGTACAATGATAATCCTCATGAGACGCACTTATCTAAGCTTGATGTGATCCTCAGCCTATTCTGTTGCTGGAGGTGCTTGAAAGGATGCCCAGTGGGAAAAAAAACCCAAAAAAAAACAACGAATCCTTTTCAAAAAATGGCAGGCTAGTTGACAAGCCACTGACAAGACATTGAGCAATCTTAACATGCTCGGTGAGGACCGTATAGAAGAGGAAAGCTTCGGATCATCTTTAGGCTGGTTAAGCTTGCAATTGCAGTTCTTTTCTGCTCATGTTAACGTGAAATTAGGAGTTGATCTTGAAGCGGTGTTTGGCTCTGCAGAACCAGCTTTTGGTGGGGTGTGGCATCGGGCTTGCATGTGAAGGACAGTTTAGTAATGTGTTGAGACATGAACTGTTTTGAGTGGGAACTTATTCCCACTGTTTTGTCATCATGGCTCCATTAAACAGAGTTTGAGTCAGCGCAAGATCAACATTATTTTACTGTTTATCTTTGGATCTTATTTAAACATAGACAGATTTTTAAATTTAAAAATGACTTCATATTTAGATATATCGAGCTAAAGGTTTCAGTTTTGTGCTTTAGGTTCTCATGATTATGCCTGACAAATATTCTAGGCCACTATATCCGTATAGCTGTCACAGTGTCACAATTAATTCAGCGACACATATGTCTTATTTTACAGTAACTACAGTGTTGATTTTTGAATTCAGCAAAAAAGTCAGACAACATCCCAATTCAGGCAGAACGCAATTTGCATGGCACAATAAACCAACCAGTCTCTCTTTGTTGCAGAATCAGTAATGGCTCATTATTATTGTTCCCATGCTCAAGGGCACGCTATGGGCAATCTAGGTTTTCCACATGTAAACAATGGCATGTCATTCCCAGCCATGTTCCCCCGAGGAGCCTTAAAGCACTTATGTGACTCTGTGATTTCTGTCTCAGTATTAGGACTACGAGGTGGCAGGAACCTTGATCGCTTACAGAGGACTTATTATCAGGGGGGCATTCTTGCGGGTGAGGATGAAGATAGCTATGTTTTGTAGTGTGCTGTACTGTATGTTTTGTCCGATCACTGTCAGTGCTTATTATGTGGGGGGTTAAAAGTTTTGAATCTGTGATCTACAATTTGTTCGACATTAGGACCAGCTAAAAAAACAAACAAAAAAACCCCCAAAAAAACTGAACTTTTCTAGACTAGCTAGAGGCTGCGTGATAAACGATAAACACACTACACAGTATCTGTGGCTTAGATAAGGGGCAGTCTGTGTGTGAGTACCTGTTTGTTGATGGTGTTTGGCATTTTAGCTGTTTAAACAGCAGCAACTGATGTTTGGAAAGCCACACAATATTTCAAAGGTCTTCAGTAGTTGTCTTGTGTACTGTAGACATCGCCTTTCCCAGTTGCTCAGAGCTGCTTATGCACTCTTCCTTGTGATTACATGCAGTAAAAGAAAACACAGATTCCCTGCACAGAAAGGATTATGATGATTAGGCCTATGTACATACACACGAAAGAGCATATCTAAACAAATGCTATTGCACAACCATAATATACCGCCAATTTGCCAGGTTCTTTTTTATATCCTCGTTGTACAGCTTTTCCTTACCCATATTTTTCTACTTCATCCTCCAGGACCTGTCACACTTCCCAAAGGAAACACGCTGGGTCTTCCCTTCCAGAAAGAGTCCCTGCTGGGTATGGTATCAAACCCCACAGAGGTGTTCTGCTCTGTGCCCGGCCGCCTCTCCTTGCTGAGCTCCACCTCCAAGTACAAGGTTACCGTGGCCGAGGTTCAGAGACGTCTGTCACCTCCGGAGTGCCTAAATGCATCGCTGCTGGGAGGAGTTTTACGCAGGTCAGAGCTCAAACTAACTCAACGCGACAGCGCAGGGTTTCGTAGTATTGCCCCGTCGATGCAGTTTGCAGACAAGACAGCACAAGACCGACTAATTCACAAAAACCAAGGACTGCTGATCCAAATCTAATTAATTTATCTGGTATTTCATCAATGTCAGTGTTATCGCCAAGCTGCTGCAAATGTCTCTGATTGTCTCAGATATTAAAGGATGTCAAACGGAGGAGTTGTATTTGTAGCGATCTGCACACTACAGCTCATGGGAAATGGTTTTCGAAAAGCACAGCTTGGCTCAGTTGCTCTGGCTCATCAGTTTTCTGCGTAAAAGTTCGTGACATTCTTTGTGTGGTCTGCAATTTTGGTTCTCCGCTGCCTCCGGGGATAGGTTACATCAACACAGTTAGTACCGATCTAAAGGCGCTGGGCTCTATGGGTGTGTTTTTGTGTGTTTGTCAGGGCTTGCAGCACGGCTAGGTTTAACTGCGACAGAGCAGTTGACCTCATGGCACATATGTTAGCGTAGCAGTCTGTCGAGGGACTGCGAGGTTTCATTATGTACTCGACGCCCCTAACCAGAGCATTTTGTGCTTGGAGTGCACGTTTGCCACTTCCCATGTGCCTGTGTTAATGCTGACATGCACACACACACCAACACACATATACACAATTGCAGACATTTTTAAGTAGGTCATATAGCAATAGGAGAGGGATCGTTAGCACAGGGACAGGGGGAGAAGGGGTGGGGTGCGCTCACACACACACACACGCCTCCCTAAAGATGCTGTCTCTCTCACCCGCCATGCGGAAGGAGAGCTTGGCCGCCAGTCATGCGGAAAACCAAATCAGCTATGGCAAGTGGGGAGTTTAAGTGTTCCGCAAGCGCATCTATGAGTGATAACTCTGCTATGCTTTTTGAGTGGAAGCGTCAATTGTGTCTGTGTTTTTTAAGGTCAGGAGAGGCTATTTGTGTGTGATTTATTTGTTATTAAAAGTCTTCAGCAATGGTCAGCAGTGTGACAGTTAGTTTTTTTTTTACTCAATGCTCTGGATTTTATCATAAAAATAACTTCTGTTCCTTCTTATCATGGTTCAGATTTAATAAAGTAAGCAGTGGTTGTGATAATGTGTGACGAGATTATCAAATTACATGTAAGTTTGTTTTTTTTTAATTCCACAATGAAGTTCTGTACAAACTTACTGTGTGAGAAACACTATAATCTTATATAATTTCCCAGAGTGACTGCATGAAAGTGGACTTAAAATGTATTTTTGTGTTCCTCCTTCTGCAGGGCCAAGTCAAAAAATGGAGGCCGTTCTCTGAGAGAAAAGCTGGATAAGATTGGGCTCAACCTGCCTGCCGGAAGAAGGAAGGCAGCCAACGTCACTCTACTCACCTCACTAGTAGAAGGTATGACATGTCACTCAGTAGCATCTTCTCAGGTTTAATTGCTGTTGCACCAGCTGGAATGTCGCTTTAAAAGTTTGAGAATGTGGGAGCTTCTTCTCTTCTAAGCGGTGTATTCTCTGTGATGCATTCCCCAAATATCAGTCATTGTTTAAATACCTGTCCGTAGAAGACAACAATCATGAAAATATGCCTTTGCTATTTAAACCTTGCTTCGTTTGCCCGACTTGCAGTTGTACATTAAGTGAACCCATTTGTCTCCGGCCTTTTGTATTCAAAAGAGACATGGCGTAATCCTGTGGCACTCAGTCTGTTATGTTTTGAGATTATCAAACAACTGCATAAGACTTTGCAGAAACACAGTGGCGCGCAAAGCATAGCTGCGTCATTTCTGTCACTGTAATAGTTTTCTTGTTCAGTATTACAGTCAGACATAATGAAGAAGACATAAGGTGTGTTTCCATCCAGCTCTTTTGATTCGCATTTTCACTTTGTGCATAAAATGGAAATGCCGAAACCTTGAACCTTGAAATCTCACGGAAAAAGTTTTTATGCTTGGGAGAGGTGGAAAAGTTGGTGTAAGGATAAATGGTAAATGCGAATAAGTGCAGTGGGAAGAGATTTAGCAAATCATTTCGTGTGTGTGTGTGCAGACCAATAAGGAGACTGCAACATTTTCTGAATTAATACAAGAAACAAACAGAAATGCCATATTAGATGGAAACAGAAACAAAATGCTCCCATGTACGAAGAGCTGCAAAAGTTAAAGTGGGCTTCAGGTTTTTGACAAATACAGCTTTTTCATCTGTCAGCTCCTCAATCAGCAGCTCAGGTACTACGTTATCATATGAAATACTACGTAGGCTCACTGGCAGAGCTGTAACCGTAGTGGATGAAGCGCACATCAATTTAAATGCAATACATTTGGATGGAAACCCACCTATCCATTAACATAGCATCCACCAACTGTCGCACAGGATGGATGCTGGATCAAAAATATCTAGTAGAGTAGAAAATAAAAAGATTTGAACACCAAATAGCTCCCCACTTCCTCAGATTTCCTTCCTCGGACCGTATTACACTGCCCCCACAAACATTTAGTAACTCCAAAACTGGAGAAATTACAAACTATAAATTGTCTGATATATATATTGATATATATTATATGGATATACATGGAGCTACGCTTTGTTTCACAGGTTTTTGTTTGTGCTTATGCATAGTCAAAATGATGATAGAACATCTTCATCCTGCCTTTTCCACTGTTTTGAATACCAAATTACCCATCATACCTTAGTGAGACAACGATGCTTCTCCATGACCACAGTAGTGCCTAACTCACACACATACCTGCCGTGGGCTCAAGTAGAATATATTTGCCTCTCTTGTGCTCTACACGGCTAATTTTTATAAACGGGCTGATGATTCTGTGCAGGAGAATAACTTCAGGCTTGTGTTATTTAGAGACCTTCAAAGCTGAATTAAGCCTTGTTATCTTGTGTACGCCTCGCCAGGAGGGCCAGCTGACCTTAAAGATTTTGCTTCTTAATAGCTGACTGTGTCCTCGAGTGATGTGCGTGTCTATCAATAAGCAGTGTTGTTGGCGCCGTGGGCTCTCTCTGCTAGCATTTACCCACATAAGCACATTATGACCATGCAAGTCAAAACCACCCTCAAGACAGAAATATATTCATCTCACTAGCTCTTCTGCCCCCGAGCAAGAAGACTGAGCACAGCTGATTATTCTGTAGTTCAGCTGTTTAACTTCATGTGCCTTGGTGCTTGTCAGGTCCAAAGTGGGGCTGCGGCTTTAATGCTTCAAAGTGATAAGTCCGTGGGGCCGATCGAGTTGTTTTTCTATTTTTGCCCAGCGTATTAAAGGAAAAGCTGTGATAAAATCTGTGCAAACAGAAGTCTTAATTTATTCATTAAGATACAGTCTCGTTAAAGACAAAGAGCAACTGCACCAACTGTTCTTAGGTGTTTACAGGTGATGTTTTCCCTTACAGCATCTGTTTGTTTTTTTTGTTTTGCTTCTGTTAGGTGAAGCTGTTCATTTAGCAAGAGACTTCGGCTACGTATGTGAAACAGAGTTCCCTGCGAAGGCAATTGCTGAATACCTGGGCAGGCCTCATGTGGATCGCAATGAGGTTAACTCTCGCAAGAACATGCTCCTCGCTGCCAAGTAAGTGTCTTTTCTGGATGGTTGCCCCTAATTTGCATATAGATACAGCTCTGGCAACGGAGGTTGTAGCAAGTCAACACATATAGTACTTTTTCTAAGTACGTTTAGTGTTTTTCACACTGAAAATCCTACGGTCTCCGTAAGGGAATATGGATTCAGACCACCATCAGTATGTAGCTGTTATATGCACCACATCACCAGCAACCCAGTTTAGGGTTAGGGTTACATTTGAGACACGTGCATTTTGACCATACACGTCTTCTGTTATAACCCTAGCTTAGGGTTAGGGGTACACGAAAAGTGTCGTTGTTAAAGGGTTTAGTGTTTTCCCTCGTTCTAAATCATTTTGTTTTTCTACTTTCAGGCAAATCTGCAAAGAGTTCACAGACCTGCTTACTCAGGACCGATCACCTTTGGGAAACTCACGGCCGGCGCCGATCCTGGAGCCTGGAATCCAAGGCTGCCTGACCCACTTCAGCCTCATCACTCACGGCTTTGGCTCTCCGGCCATCTGCGCTGCCATGACCTCGCTTCAGAACTACTTGAACGAGGCGCTCAAACAAGTGGACAAGATGTACCTGAGCTCTGGTAGCGACACCCAGGGATCCTCAGACAGTGGAAGCAAATCTACCGACAAAATGGACAAGCACAGGAAATGAGACGAAAATCCTTATGAACTTGAAACCCCCCCCGAGTCCCTTAATCGTGCTGCCCTGTTTGCCCTTTTTGGGCTTTTAAAAAAAAATAATAGTATTGTCCTTTTGAGAGCTGAATACTGTATGTGTGTATGTGAATTTATATAATATTTTTTGATAAGTTAAGGATTTATAAGAATTTATCACAGCTGGCTGCATTATATAAGAAATCAGTCTTTGTTGGCGCCAGTTGTTAACGCCCATTGATTGGTCCTAATGGGAGCCCACCCTGTGAAGGCATAATGCACACCATACTATACTAACCACTATGCAGTTCCATACAGCTGCTAATGTGCTGATGCTACAAGCATGGGACCTGTACACTGTTGACAAAAGGAGGAAAAGAACAAAGTGCATCCTGTTTTTTTTCTCCCTAGAGGACATCATTTCAAGATGAGCTGCTGTGGCTGTGAATTCCTCTGTCCCCCCCCCCCCCCTCTCCTGCTCTGTCTGGAGGCAAATCCACTGATTTCCTGTGTCTCAATGGACTTGCAAAGGACAGTTTTTATATAAGAAAGTGAGAGACAGAGAGAGAGAGAGAGAGAAGAACTCCACTTCATTTTCTTAATTTTTTTTTGTGCTTGATTTGTACAACCACTTCAAAATGGCTCCAGTGTTATTGTGCTTTGTTCATGAGAGTTGATTTGAATCTTATGTAGGCCTGAATGAGAAACAACGATTATTGGTTTGTCAGTCTGTGTTCAGTCAGAAAACCAGAGACTTTAAAGTCAGTATAGTAGAAGCCTCTTCAGTGTTCATGTGGATTACAGGCATAGCAATGCTCCATTGTTACTCTATCTTTAAGACCTGGCAGTGGGAACACATTACTTTTGTGACCACTTTGGGTGTTCATCATTCTTAGTATTTAAAAAAACCCAAGTTGTCATCAACCCACTAAACCAATTAAGTCCTGCCAGAGTGTGTGCATGTTGTGCGAATGTGTAAATGTACATATTTCTTTCTTTGAAAATGTTTTTAATTAGACATTAAATTCCAAACATAGAATTTTATCCAGTATCTGGTCCTGGATGTAAATATTTTCTAATTTATGTTGTAATTTAATGGGCTTGTGTAAATAACGGTATCATTCTGGTGTATGGTTTAACTTTTTATGATGATGTGTTACACTTTTATAAATGGGTTAGTTTTTTATCAAGTAGAGGTTAGGAAGTGGGTGGTCATATAAATTTTTGGAAATATTTAAAAAAAAAAAAAAAAAAAAAAAAAAAAGGTTTTAAAGTTTCAGGAAAAAATAAAAAAATAAAATGAAAGACCCATATAGTGACTCAGTGATGTTGCCTAGGCACACGCAGACACACACACACACACACACACACACACACACATAGTTGTTAATGGATAGCACTGTTGTTCTGTAACCTCCTTTTCTGCACTCCTTCACAGATGATGGTTAAGTCATGTGCTGGAAGATCTTCCTATTAATAAACAGCAAAGAAAAATCCCCAAACTAATGAGAACAGTAGCCATCATTATCTGTTCTCACTTTGGCTTCACAAATAGGCAGTGTGGCTCAGTGAAGACAGAGACCTCAAAAGTACATCATGTGATAAGCAAAGATGCCCAAAGCTGAAAGCAGGAAAAAATTGCTTGTTTTATTTCAAACTATTGACACTCCGGATAGATCGACCCATGCATCCATCACTTAGCATCCTATATTTTGTAGTTTGCTTTCCTCTTGCTGATATTTCCTCTCCTTCCTTTCTTTTTCCTATGTTTTGTTGCAACCTGCTTTTAGTTTCAGTCTTTAATGGGAAACCTGGTCCTGCAGGTTTCACACTGCAGAGGACAGTTACTTTGAAGTCTGTCAGAACAAGAAGAGATAGAAAACGGCAGATGGGATTTATATATGGCGCAAGATTGCATAATCACCGCCTGCTCAGGCAGCCCCCGTTGACTCACTTGGTCTCTTTATATGTTTCAGAGGCTCTGCACCCTAGCAACACCAAAGCATTGGTGACAAGAACAAATTTGTTAACTAATAGTAGATAAATTGCTGGATTTTTTTTTTAGTGTAATGAGTATCATATATACATTTCAACCAGAGTTGGCAAAAGTACACACGGTCTTTGCTCGCGTAGAGGTACACAAGTTTGAGTGAAAAACACTGTGGTATAAGTAGAGTTACTAATTGAACGTTGTAGGTAAAAATCAAGAAGTACAAGCTGTGAAATGCAGTCCTAGTATCAAAGAAATAAGTAGCCCTTTGAAGGACATTTCTACCATCTGTTTCTGTGCAAAGTTAACTGAACCTCACGTCATATTGATGTACTGTGAGAACTATTAAGGCTTTCTAACGTCAAATTAAAAAATACTGAAAATAATGAACATTTTACCTTGTTTTTGTCTTGTTATGTTTGTCGTATGTGATATGCACCAATGGATACACCATGTCTTTTATGTCTTATTGTCCCGTAACATTGGGAAGTTGTGCAGTAATACCAAACAAAAATAACCATTAATTCCCCTTAGATGCGTTAAGATCAAAGTAACAAGCCATGTAAGGAGCAGAACGTACAGATATCTGTGTTAAAATATAGGTAGTAAAAGTAAAAAGTTGTAAAAGTCTCTGTACTATGTTACTTCGCACCGCCGATTTGTACTTGTGGTCTTCCAGCTACGCAGCATTAACGACATATTCTCTTTTGGAGGTCAGTAGGTGAGTTCAGCATTCGACAAAGGGCAGGCTACACGTTACAGAGGCATCAGCAGCAGCAGCAGTGTGCCATACCTAGCAGTTAAACAAGTATCAGCCTCTCCCCTCAGAACCTGTTTAACCAGAACTGTCAAACTGGAGGCTTACTGTCCTCACACTGGTTGATTTTAACTGCCTTCATGCAGTTGGTGTTAGCTTGGTTTTAAAAGAGCTGACGGTAACAGGAAGCGGCAGAGAAGGGAGAGGGAGGTATCGGTAAAGGTTTACTGAGAGGGACGGACCTTTGATGACCGGTTGAACGCGATTGAGACAATACCTCCTTGTGTGTGATTTGATTGGGTTTGTTTTTTTGTTTTTTTTTCACCCCGTCCCCTCTCTTTTGTTCTCTTCCTGCGGCTTTCTTTCATGTTGTCACTCTGACAGCTTGTAACATCGCAGGGCTTTGTTTTGACAGCCAGGAGCTATTAAACGCATTGAGCAAATGTCCCACTGTCACTTTCTTCACCTGCAGTATGAAGGTGCACTCTAAAAAAAAAATAAAATCTGCTGATGTAGAGTTTGCTAGAAGAAGCTGAACACAGTTTACCATCATCAGGAGTGGACTGCATGAACATTTGTACGTTAGTAGAATTCCAGCAATATTTAAACAGCTCTATACGTTTTCTATCACCAGAAAAATGATTTTCAACCAGATGCCTCTTTTTTTTTTATTGTGTTGTTTTCCAAAGAAACATGGTAACTGGTCAGAAATGTTCCTGCTAACTGTGAGGCAGCATGAGTAATTCACCTCTGACACACCTAATAAAACTGGGAAAAGGAGGCGAGCGTAGACTTGTTGAGCTTTACCTGTTACCTCCGCTGCTTCTTCTTTCATGAGAGAAAATACTCATATACTCCTTTTATTTTCTAGAGATTATATCTGACGTGCTAATATAATCTTTTGATCTCATTAAGATGCCCTGGGCTACTTGTCAACTCTCGAATCACTGAACTGTTGTCATATTTCATGTCATCTCTGACTGAATGACCTTTCTATGTAGGTCACTGCAAGTCACATGACAAAGCTGTCAGCAAGAGGGAAAATGCGGCAAAAAGAAAAATGTAATAATGATTCATTTAATATTAGTGGATCTTTTTTTTCTGTCTGTGTCTTCAAACTACTTTTAACGGTGCTTCTTTTTCACTGGTCAAAGCTGTAAAGTGAGGAGCGAAAAACAGACGAGGACAGAGTTTTGTAATAACCAGGAAATGCAGCGACTTTTTATGCATCCCCTGACTGTCACAAATGTAACAGCATTTTGTCCAACATGTTCCCAGATACTTAGCGCTTTACTTTCACCCCTTCCGTTAGCCCCCAACCACTTCCCTTCGACAACTGTGTTTGAAATCTGCAATACATTAAGCCTCATTTGCAGTCAGACTAATCGCTGCTTGCCGTTCCCAACCGCTGAAACCACTTTATGGGTTAAACCATAGTCTTAACATCCCATGTCAAAAGCGACAAGTCATACCGATGACAGTAGAGTCTCATGTGTAAATCAGACGTGGAAGTCAAGTCATTCCCAGCTCAGTAAAAACAGGAAGCGGATGATCGCTCAACTCAAATATGTTGCGATTTGGCTGATGCCTTTCACAAATAAAATAGTGAATTGGTGAGAAGAATAAAAGCATCGTCGGTGCAACCCACGATATTACAATGTTATGAAAAAGAATTTTATTTAAGGTGAAACCTGGTATATTCTCACAGAAAAAAATATCATTACAACCAAAAACAAGAGCATATTTTTGCTTTAATAGTTTGACATGCCATATAAACCTATTAAAATATTTTCTCGATGCATCATCACTGGCTCTTCCCTGAAAGGTGAAAATGTGTTGACATCGTGTCCATTTCAAGTTAGGTCAGTTTTATTTACAGCCCGATATCACAAGTCACAAACATGTCTCAAGGGGCTTTACAATCTGTACAATATACAACACCCTCTGTCTCTCGACCACTGGTTTGAGTAAGTAAAGCTCCCCCAATAAAACCCTTAAACGGGATAAAAATGGAAGAAACTTCAGGAAGAGCCACAGAGGACGATCTGTTTGAGGAGGGTTTGGCGGTCTACAACTTGATAAAGCCTTTAACTGAAAATCAACAACTAGCTTCACTTTCTTATGTGTCTGATGTTTACTTGTTGTTCCCAGAAACTTTTGAATTGCATCTCGTAGCAGTGTGACTCGCAAGCTCCTGTATGGCATTAAACCAGCACACCTGGAGTCAGAGTGAGTTACTGCGCTGGTATTTGCCCACTGCGGCGTGTTCTCCAGCAGACAGACATAATGTTGTGTCGGTTTTGTCTGAATGAAGCTGCCAGCTTTATAGAGTCACTGCGAAAGGGTTGCTGTAGAAGAATCTTGATATCCATTTTACAATGAATCACAAACTGTTTGCTGTGCATTTCAAGTGATGCACTTGAAAAGAAAAGTGGAGCTTGTTAGACATTGATTTAAGGGAAGAGAAGACGCTCAAACAGATACATCACATCTACTGACAGCGTTTCAATTTTGGAGTTGACTCAAATGAAACATAATGAGATATCACAGTTTTACTGCCATATAATCAATCACTGCCAACATTAAAATATCAACACTGATTAGAGTTCAGAGTTTTTGCAGTTTTTGAGTGTGTTTGTGTGTTTAGGGTTGGGGGAGGGCCTGAAGTTACTGCGAGGGGGGAATGTAGTTCAATAATGAGAGCATTAAGCAACTAGGGGGTGAGCTGAGTGCGTGCATATATGTGTGTGTGTGTGTGTGGAGGTGGGGGTGGGTGGGTTGTAGCCTAATCCCTGAGGAAAATGTGGAAGAAATTAATCTAAATTACAAGGATGAGGCTAGTCTGGAGTCTGGGTCTGGAAGGGCTACAGAGGGAAGGGAAGGAGGGAGAGAAAGGGGGGGGGGCAGCCATTACTCCTGTCCTTTTCTGTATTTTGGTTGCTGTTTTCTTTTTTGCTTGTCCTGTGGGAATGAGGTGGCCTGTCTTCCTTCCTCTTTGGCTTGCCACCCAGACACCCCTCCTTTACTTGCTCACGCATAGGCCTCTTACCAATTAGTCAGCAGGGCAGCCACTGCCTGTGCGGACAGGACTGCAGAGATCGCTCAATCCCTTGCTCTCCACCCCTTTGCTCTCTTCTCACAGACAGCAGATGTCTTGGTTTCTCAGGGAACATCTCTTCGCTGGCCTCTTGCAGCCTCTTCCACATCATAGTGTAGCCCCTTCTCCTTATCTTCATGCCTGCCACATCCCAGAGCTCTTACCAAACTGAAAGCTGCTGAGGGGAGGTCTGCGTATTCAACCCTCACAGGAACCTATTCACGCACACACAAACACACTCCATTACCCGTAAGACCCCCTTCTATTTTATTCTCTTATTTAGTCTAACACGAAAACAGATAAATTACACAGGATGGTTGCCGCCGCTCATCTATCTAATGAATAGCATCTGTCGTCTCCCCCTGCTATAACCAACATACAAGCAAGTCTTGTTCACCTAGGCCTGTGCACAGTAATGGGAACAAGCTGTTTGGTCAACAAACAGGCCTGTAAACACAAAACGTACTGTGCTTTATGTTCAGAACTTTGTAGTGGTTTACTAGAGCCAGAAATCTAGAAATCATGAGCAACGACAGAAATGCAACAACAAGAGATTAGCTGACAAGGTTTAACACAAATAACAGTGATTAAATTCTTCCGCGGATCGATAGAAAATGGACAAATCTTGAAAAGTAACATTTGTTGCTCATTGTTGTTACTGTTAATGGGATTTACGGATTAGCGGGGATTATTGATCTGTCTGTGTCCCACTGTTCATAACTTCATTATCGCATTGTTTGCTCACACATGGCTAATTCCCAGGCTCAGGGAAGAGGGCCTGGGACTGAATGGCTAAAGAGGTTACCCACTGACAACCACTCCACCGTGTATAACATGATACAATATCAAAATGTTGGATAAATAAGTAGAATTGCAGGGTTTTCCCAGGGAACTGTTCAGTAGTGGCACCAGCCACACAGACTATAACCTCACATCCTGATATAGGTCATTTCACACACTATCAAGACAACAATATGTAACACGATATAGTATATTTTCTGTGGATTCAGTGAATACATAGTTTATGTGAAATTACCACAAGGAAAGGCCTATTTCTTGTACTCAACAAATAAAAGGTACTTAGCTCATATTTG
>JAPQRN010000021.1:5203533-5223336 GCA_037367275.1 Coranthus polyacanthus
CACACACACACACACACACACACACACACACACATGGATAGACTCAGTACATACATAACAGATACATGTGTGCACAGAAAACTGGAACGTTTGACAAGCAAGATGTTTCAAATTTTGGCTCCAGTGTGTTCTGATGGAAAATTCAATGGAAAATTTGATGCTCTGGTGTCTCCCATCAAAGGAGCATGACAGTTGGTTGTTCTGTTTGCTTTCTTTTACTTGTATCTATCTTCCCTACATGTGTTTTACTTTAGCATCCCTGACCTGAACTAGTAAGGCCCCGAAGGAGAAAGACTGTCTAGGGACAAAGTGAACACATGAGGAAACTGAGCTTTTCTGCACTGCTTCATCTTTGTATGTTTATTCTCTACATACAGTATACTGTGTGCACATGTATGTACATCTGTCATCATTTACTGCCCGTTGACTGCCACCAACAATGCACACACACAAACTATTTGCAGTTTCTGTGTGTCCATTTGGGTTCATTTGTAACTCTGTCATGTCACAAACAGTCTGCTCTGTGCTGTGCTTGTCCTTGCCTCAGGGTGGATGCATCCAAGACAAGCACTTGATTTGACTTGGGCCATGTTTTCTTGTACATCGCAATGGCTCATCCTTAGTGAATTCTTTGAATCCCAGCTGTGACAGACAAGGGTCCTTTATTTGGCTTTTATTCCCAAGAAAAATGTCAAATGTTGCTTTAGCCCCAAACTAAAATGATCAGGGATGCATCGGAAAAAAAAACACAGTAGCAAAAACACTACAATGTACTGTGTACTGACCCAGGATGAGTGAACAAAGCAAGGAAAATAAAATATCTTCTCCTGAATCTAAAAATGTACCTGAAGCCTCATACAAAGACTGTATATGATCTGAGAATAACATTAAAAACAGTATAATACTATGCGGTGAGCAACAATTGATGAGTGATTTATGGTGCCACATTGGGAATGACTGCGCGGGAGCCTGCGGGCTACTCATTGTGTCACAATGTATTCACAACCTGGATGCACGGAAAGATCTGGGAGATGACTTCAAATGTGAATGTTGCAGTTTTTATGGCCAATGGTCAGTGGTTTTCCACTCAGCCACTTTCCACATGAAGTAGATGAGAAAAAAAGATTTAAAAAATGTATCCGAGATTTAAAAAAAAAGAATACTCATCCAATAACAAATACATATTGTTGTTTGTTGAAGGACATTTTATAGGTGTTAACCTGTTTTGGTTCACAACTATCTGCTGAAAATAGGTACAAATATTGCTTTTACCAACACTGTGAATGGGGTTAGAGAGTGTGTGTACAAGCTCCCTTTGTCATCATGGAGACATAGATAGGATCATGGATCATATGAAGCTTAGTACAAACTGCTGTATGTAAGGCGCGCATGGTTTGCTTTTTCCTGTGTGCATGTAAATCTGCACTGGTTTCCCTTCATGCCTGAGCATACACACTGCCGCTCCTCTGCAGGTGTGTAGGTGTGCATCGGTTGACTGCCTGGGAATATGAAGAAATTTCACAGTTTGAAAAGCAAACACAAACACAAAGTCACTGCATGTTACTTTAGAAGAATTGGCACTAAGAAGTATTATAATGATACCGCAAAATACACAAAATTCTGTAGAAATGAAATGGGCTTAGCAACGGAGCAGCTGTAGCCAAGAAGTTAATGCAGAAGTCTGTGCACAAAATCATAATCATTTAAACATAAATACAAAATATTTCCAGCTAAAAAGTTACAGATGTTGACCTTGTTGCAAAATGCTGACTGCAGAAACACTTTTAATAGTGAAGTGAAATACTCTATTACTCCTATATGAGTGGACTTTTTACACATATACTTGACAAGCCTCATTTCACTCCATGTAACCAGCGTATTATGCAAGAGCGGATTATGTGTTGTGTTTCATCTAAGGGCAAATTACATACTTGTCTCTTTCAGTGAAAATCATCCAGACAAGCACTATACATGGCTGCCCTTCCCTCCAGCCCACTGTAACCCTCTATAAAGCTGAAAAAAAGAGGACCAATGCCGAGTGAAACAGAGACAGAACGGGGTGTAAAGAGAGAAAGAAAGAAAGAAAGAAGTGAAAGAAGTTTTTTTCACCGAGTATACACCGCGGTGATGAAAGCCTCAGAAAAATGTCAAATCGTGAAATCCAGTCGTGATATCATAAAAGAAACAGATTGCTCAGAAACATGTGGTGCTTCAAGGGATACTATGTCGCTGCTGATGTCATTGTCAAACTTGCTTCCCGTCCCGTCACACATCCACTTCCCCACCTCCCTCCAGCCTTCCTCCCTCTCTGCGCTGAGCGCCCCTGGCCCTGCAGACGAGCTCTGTAAGGATTAATTAACCAATTAGGAGAAGAGCCCATGGGAGGCGTTTGAGGGTCCCCTTGTTGTCATTACACACACAGACACACTGTGTGTGTAATGACACACACACAGCGAGAGACACAGGACTCAATTAGGCTGAGCTGTGATAGGCCTCGCTGACTGGAAGCTATACAGCTCTAGCAGCAGTGTTCATCTTTCCCCCTAAGTAAGTAGGTGAGTAACCTTTTAATTAAATTATGATCATTATCCTGATGTCCACTGTTTCTGCCCTTTCTAACCCCTCCTCTCACCGTTACGATTTCCCCTGAGGTGCCTCTTGATGAAATTAAGAAGGAAACCAATATGAAACATCCGCAGGTTCAAGCCCCCCTTTTGCCCCTGCATTTAATGCTCATTTCTTCTCTTTTCTCGCTACAGAGATCAATGGTTATTTCTTCCCTTAAAGCAACAGGCTTGTAAGCTTTGTGTCTGCAAATTTACCTCAAGGGAATGTCTGTCTCGCGCTCGGTCTACATGGGAGGGGAATAGTGATAGCGAGGTGACAGAACATGGGAGATTTAGGACTTAAAACGTACATGTAAAAGCTAGACGTATACCATGACATCTGTCCCAGGATGTGTCAGGAAGTGCTTTCTTGCCGTCTTGCACTAGACTGACAGGAGACGGGATGCTGGTGGACTGTGGGCCGTGCAAAGCTGCAGTACAGTATGCTGTGTGTCAGCGCTGACTGGCCTGATTAGGACAACACCACAGACAGTCAGAGACACAGCAGGGGGAGGGAGGGAAGCAGGGGTGATGCTGCTGGAGACAAGACACGACAGGCCCCCCGCTTCTCATCATTTCCTCATTTGTCTGCTCACTTGGCCAGCCATCACAGCTGATCTCCTTGCAAACATGTGACCCGAATGGAATGGGATGCAGATATATTTGTTAAACGACTGCCTGACCTGTCGGCCTGAGACACTTAACCTCTGTAGGAGAGCTGTGCATGAGTCTCAGATTGGTCTGTTTGTGTGGTGACCCCCACAAAGCGTTTACAACCAACGAGCCCTGAGGCAGGTCCATGAGTCTCCATTACTGTACACTGATGTTTTTGTACATAATGTCCAGGCTTAAATACATAGATGACTGTGATCACACTTTGATATGTAATCAAGCAATTATCCAATGAAAACAATGTTACATCTATTACTTACATTGAGGCTTTATCAATAATTTCACTATGTGTGAAAGATTACAGTGTTAAAGCAAGAATGCAATGGATGATTAACTTTCATTACACAATTTCTCTGTATTAAAGAAGTACTGCGCATTTATACGTGTTTTTTGAGTTGTAAACTAAATGACTGTACTGTGATGAAATCCTGTTTTAACTCATCCTGAACCTTATGACACAGAGTTAACCATCTGCAACTTCTCTACGTCATGAGATTTATAGAAAAAAGCTGAACACCGGAGTTACTGGTCTACCGCTGCCTCTATCAGTTAGTTTGGATCCATACTAACGTGTTAACCTTTTAGCATCCACTATTTTTATATGCATGCTAAACCCTAACCCAAGCGTATGGTTAGGATTAGGCTTGTAACAGAAGACGTGTAAGGCCAATATGCAGGTCTTAGACTTGATTTGAAAGGGAAAATCTTCCAGTTTTTGTATTTAACCTGTGGCTAAAACACAACTTAAACTACGTCTGTTTAAATACGGCTCAAATGTAACCGTAACCGTTAAAACACCAAAGTCACACAATATCAAAAATGAAGTAACCGACTGAGACCAGCAACACCTGCATTCTGCAAATGAGTGTTTTTGACTGTTTTATGAGTCTGGTGGCTTTAAAACGAGTGATACTTTGGCTTCTAAAGTAAAGCAGTTATAATAGTCTAAATATTGTGTACACTTAAGCAGCTATTGATTTTTTTATGCCTTTTTATGTGGCTAAAATATTGCTTTTGTTGCTGGCCCCGTCCACCGCAATACATTATGTAGTTGCTGGTTCTCCTGTCTGCTTCTCCAAACTGGGCCCATACAGAATGTCCTGTGATTGATGGCAGATAATACACTAATTATCAATAAGTACCTCGTACAATCACATTTCAAAATAATTTGAACTAACCCTTTAACACAATTCTTTTGTGTAATTTCTCCTGCTGATAATAGGGACTCCAATCCATCAAATGCTGATATGGGTCATATGAGGTGGCGAACAACATAGAATAAGAATATAACTAGCTCTGTATGAACACAGATAAATAATTGATATAATAAATTAAAGACGAGTATTGATGGCACAATGCTATGCATTCTCTCCCATTAGCACACTGTAGCTCTCGTACATTCATAAATAAGACAAATGAACAGAAGTGCAACAGTTGCGACTCATTGATACAATCACAAAAAGGGCAACGAAGTGTCTTTTGTGCCGAATAAGTGATCTGACTCTATCTCTTTTCCATCTGTTAGTGATCTCCAAAAGCTCCGAGTGCTGCGAGTGAGCACAGGGGAGGAAAAAAAGGCAAACAAGAGGAAAGGAAAGTAGGTTTTACTGCATCCTGGTACATCCTGCCTTAATGAGGCCCCCCTCTCTGTCTGCCCATCTGTCCCCAGCGGGATTGGCCGCACAGGGCCCCCATGTTAGTGAGAAGGTATGTTTGTGGGTGTGCGTGTTTTTTTGTCGGGGAGATGTACTGCATAACGGATCGAGTCAAAATAACAGCGTCGTTTTTGGAAGGCGACAATGTGCTGGACGATTATGGATTATGGATTTTATCATCCGTTTTTGTCACTTTTTGGTTGTTTAGTTTCTGAAATACAGAGGCAGTTATATAATTACAACACATGCTTAGGATTCCCCTCCGACTCATTTAATTGAAGGGAGGGGACTGAGTCATCCATCCTTCAACCCCCCCACCCCACCTCTGATGACCCCTCTCCGTGGTACAGTCTCATTAGCCTGAGCTGCAGCAGCTTGTTAACCTCACTAATCGAAATGGGAATGAGCATAAAAAAGCCCAAGAATTTACTGCCAGGTCCACACTTCAAAGGGACAGTGGGGAAAGGGGGGGCATCATCTTGCAGACTGTGTGTTTGTGTGTGTGAGCGTATGTGTACATTCGGAGTTGTGTGTTGGTTTATTTTGATGGGTTGGTTTTGGTAACACCGCTGTTTAAGACAATTTGCCTCTCACCTGACATTATGCAGAACAGGTTTCAACGCTGTCACTGAACAACGCAACAAATTATACACCTTGGCAAGTGTAGCAGAGTTCAGCTTTAGATTTATCTTTTTTTAAGATGAAGTTTTCTCAGCCAATTACAAAGTGTGTGCGCTGCAGTCGGCTGGATCCTGTGTCGAATTCCCACAGTTCTCTAAATAATGTATGTGTAACAGAGGCATGCTGCAGCGCGTCCTGCTCTCATCATCATGTCTAGCGGAGCTGCCAACACTGACAGGCTCACATATAACTAATATCTTCACTTTACTATCGTAGCACTCCAGATTCTGCAACTGCCGAGATCGGGGAGCGTTTTTTTTAACACTTTCAAAAACATCATGAATCACGTGCGACTTGGTCTTTTTCTCTTTCTTTACTTTATTTTAGTAACACACACACACACACTGGACCAACAGATGAAGAGGTTACGATAAAAAGCCTCAAATAGTCTGAAGCCGCCATGAAAAAAGGCTTGTTTTAGCCCGCTAGGGAATCACATTTTGTAAAAATGTATGAAAGTATTACTGACTCTGCTTGTGAAGCTGCACGAATCCGTCAGCACACCTCCTCTCCTCCCAGTCCATTCACTCTGCCGGGTGTGGCAGTCAACACTTGGCAAACTCCGAAATCCCAGAGGTGCAGAAAGCTACTTTGTCAAGGGGAACATGTAATCCATTTATTCAGGCATACGTGTTTATCTTTTGGATCCTTTGTGTCACTTACACTATGCTTGTTTGCTTTGTGTCATTTTCAGTGTCAGCACAAACTTCTCCTTTTTATATTATTCAAACAACGTCAGACACTGTGGTTTGGTTAGGTAGGAGAGGAAAGGGATTTGGCTCATCCCGATTCACGGTGCACCACAATAGCTGGTATGAGATCTGTTAATACCAGCCCACTTTCAACTATAATAGCCCTCGGGTGCTTTTAGGTACAAGTAAGTCTCAGTGGGAGCATGTAATGTGCCAAAGTAATTCACAAAAGATGATAAGAACTTTGCTTGGAATAACTGACATATTCATATGACAACTGAGTGAAAACACCCACATATCAACATCAAGTGTCGATCGTGATCTCAAATCTAAAATGCATGACTGTGTCCACCTCTTTGTATGCACTTAAAAATGTAGTACAACCCCAAATCAGAAAAATTTGGGACGGTATGGAAAAAGGAAATGGCAGTGATGTTAAAATGTACTTTGACTTGTATTTCCCTGTAGACATTCAGGCTGTAGAAGATCTACCTTGTGATGGGAGGTTTTGCCTGCTCATAGGTGTTTTCAGACAGGTGGGGGGGGGGCCTTTAAAAGATGCCATAGCGGCGCATAATGGCACCAGGTCGTCTATATTTATCTGTAGTAGTTTTCTAAAATAGTCTTTACTTGTAGACAGTATGAACACAACATATTTCATGTTTTGTCTGGTCGACTTCACTTCTTTTTGTAAAAATACATCCATTCCTCACATTCAGGCTGAAACACATTCAAGAAAAAGTTGGAACAGGATAAATTTAGGACTAATAATGTGTTACAAATAATGAAATAAAAACGTGATTCGAAACTGGTGACTCTAATCATGAATTGGTACAAACGCTGCATCCGGGAAAGGTCTAGTCCTTTAAGAACAAAGATGGGCCGAAAGCAAAGACAAGAAAGCACCATCCAGACTGTTACCAGAAACCAGGGTCTGTCGTGGTCTGGGGTTGTGTCAGTGGAAAGGGCAAAGGTCATTGTCAGTCCTGTGATGCATCATTAATGCTGAAAAGTACACTGACATTTTGGAGCCACACATGCTGCCTTCAAGACGACAACATTTCCAGGGACGTCCATTCAACCAGACAATGCAAAACCACATTGTGCCACATTACAAAGGCCTGTCTGAGGATGAAGAGGGTGCGGGTTCTGGACTGGCCTCATGCAGTCCCCACTTGTCCCCAGTAGAGAAGCATCTTGAAACACAAAATTCAACAATGAAGACACCATAGCGTTGCACACCTTAAGACTTGTTTGCAGGAAGAATGGAACAAAATTTCACCTGAAACACTTCATCGCTTGGCGTTTTCAGTCCCTGAACATCTTTAAATGTTGTGAAAAAAAAAAACGATGACATTACAAAGTGGTAAATGTTTTACTGTCCCGACTTTTTCCTGAATGTGTTTCAGCCTGAATGTGAGGAATGGATGTATATTTACAAATGAAATGAAGTTGACTAAACAAAACATGAAATATGTTGTGTTCAAGGAAATAACAGTACATTTTCACTGCTTTCCTTTTTTAACCAGCATTTTCTATTCTGTCGCAACTTCTTGCAATTGGGTTTGCATACTGCATTTTAGAATAATGGGGTTTTTTTTACCAAACGAGATGCATTTAGAACCAAGTAACCTAAACGTGAGTTCGCATGGTTTAAAGGTTAAGTTTAGAAAGTACTCGTCAACAACTCAGAGGAGTTGCAGCCCGAGATTGGCTAAGTCCTCGGAGTCTGTCTCTGCCCTGTTTGTTTTCATCTTGTGACACACCAGAATGACAGATTAAAATCTGTTTGTTTGATGTACACTATGAAAAAGACAACAATCAGTTGCACTGGAGGGTGTTTAGCAGAAGCGAGCTTTGAAGGTTTTTGTGTGAATATGGCTTGTCGAATGGGGGGTGGGCTGGGGAAGGGAATGGAAGGGAAGGGAAGGGGGTAAAAGAAACTGTGAGACACTTTTGTGGTTTGGCTGGTACTGGTTCTGTGTGTTGCTCCTAATTTTCACCACATGCTATTTACCAGCTTATATGAGTTTCACAATAGGAGAGTATTTTTGAAGTCTTGAATGGTAACTGTTATTAAAGATTTGCTCGTTTATATGTGTGCGTGTGTGTTAGTAAAACACTGAAAACACTTTCTTGTAGGACTTAGTATGTTCTCAATTATGGACAAAGTGTCACTTATGACTCCTTTTTGACCTACATTTGTCCAACAGTTCAGTTTACACAGTGCACAATATAGTGTATCAAGCTGATAAAATCCCACACATTGTTAAAGATTGAACAACTGGTTTCCAACCTTTTTGTCTTACAAAAAGCAGTGTGCAGTTGGCTCAAATTTCAGATGTCTACAAGTTGTTAACAGCTCCACCAAACACTGATTTCTCCTTCTAAAGCTCTGACGTGGTTTCATTTCAGTAAATGTTGAAATCATCCAATATGTTACTAAAAAAGATTAGTGAAAAAGTCCAAAAACTGAAAACAGATTTGTGTATCAGAACATTGTTTTTTTTCTTCTTTCCTCTCTCATTAATCATCTCCTGAGCTCTCCGATTTATCTGGTATCTCTACACATAAAACTGTATATTAAGTAGTTCAAACTATCTGGCCAAAAAACCATGATCAGTTAAACAAGGCAGAAAAGTAATTTCCCTGAGTATTACTGACTTTTATGTCCCCACTGACATCAGTATTAGATCAGATGTCAACAAAGCAAATTTATCTGTGGCAAGTATTCAAACCACAATGGCTTAACGTCTTCCAGCAAAAGACCAGAACCAATATTTTTAGAAGTCTCTCTCTGTCACAGGTTTTTAGAGAAAAAACATATGGCGGCAAACATTAAGCCATGAAAGTTGTTTTAGATCTCTCTGTGAATGTTTGTGAGGAAACATGGTTAGGAGAGGTCAAAGAGCAGCTTCGTGGTTTAGTAAACACAATGGTACAGTGATTGAGAGACAGCGACACAGCAAGAGAGAGACAGAGATGAGCTATGGTGGTCTGACAGTAGTAGAATATAGCTCACAACGTACGGTCAAGTACTGCACTGGAGTACAACTTTAAGGTACTTACACCACTTTATACTTCTACCCTTCTCCATCTCAGAGGCTTTGATTACTTTTCAGATTACACTTTTTCCATCCCTTTCCAGTCCAGTGAAAACCGCGTATCTCCAAATGTCTTGATTTTGATGATGAACACAGGGATTAAATGTTCCTTGATGCGTGGAGAAGACTCTCCTCCTCCTGAAGTTAAACAAACTCTCAAGAGCTCATGAAAAGTTTACTTTGTGGAGATACGCGTTTCTCAGTGATGCTACAAACCTGTGACGATCTTAAAGAATATGGTGCATCGCTGTAGATTACACTATATTTAAAGTAGTTCAAACGAGCTCAACCTTCAACATCTACAGCAGTAAAATGAATCAAAAAACGTCACGTGTAATAGTAAACACTGACAGGGGACGTTTTTCTACGCAATGACTTTCACTTTTGATTCTTGAAGTACATTTATGGATAATACTTCTACACTTTTAGTGAAGCGAGGCTTTGGATGCAGAACTTTTACTTGCAATGGAGTATCTGTTGTTGTAAAGGATCTGAATACTGGGCTGATGTCTCGAACACTGGAAAAGGGGTTCACAAGAGGACAATGACTTCATGGTAAAACACTTGTAACCCAGAACTAGTAAACTTAAAAGACTTAAGTGATACCATATTACTTTCATCCACATTCCTTTGAATCAGTTTGAGCTTCCATTCCATCCCAGTCTGCATCAGAGTCACAAAAAAGCTAGGTGTGGATCATGCGTTATCATCAGCCGGTGGCTGTGCCTGTCAGGTGGACTGTATTTGAATAATCTGATGAGACAAGGATGCAATAACCATCAGATAAAGCAGCCAGAGAGGGAAGTGACAAGCTTACGGAAAATACAAAGCAACAAAAAATGTTTTCACACCCACATGTTTGAGCCTTGTGAGGAGTTGACCGCACTCAATAAAAGGATGTCTCCTTTTCAGCCCTTGTCATTGTTTTTTAGACATTTGTGTTGATGACAATATACAGTAAGTTGTAGTGAACCTGCATGTCCATAAATACACCCCCCCCCAAAAAAAAAACAAACAAAAACCACATGGATTATGACAGAACAAGATTATGCCAGAGTTAATGAAGTCCTTGCACAATGTACTTAAAAAAAAGACCTAAATAATTAACTGAATTAATGAAGTTGAACTCTCCATGGGCTATGTATTAATGAGAGGAACAATTGGAACAAGTAAAGAATAATAATAAAAAAATTAACCCACTAAAGCCCTACGTCTCTCATCATGTCCATTTTTTTTTTTTTTTTTGCCTTTTAAAAAAAAATCTGTCATTGCACTTGTCACTTTCTAGCATGTCAAGAGCGGAGAATGTATGCAAGCCTTTGGCAAAGTGTGACCTTTTAGGGAAGCCCAGGCGCAGTTTCCCTAATTAACCCGTCCGCTTCATGCATACAGACATCCACGTCCACACACCACGGCGCCTTCTTCATTAGACAGACACGGAGATCAACAGATTAATTTAATCTGCATAAATGCAAATGATCTGCTTGAGCGTGGCGATGGTTAGCGCAGGCGACAGTGTGCGCCAAAAAAAAAAAAAAAGAAAATAAAAAAAAGAAAACAAAACGCAGCCATTAACAACATATAGAAGTAGTACACTTTATAAATAAACTCTGATGTCCACTTGTTCATTTTATGTTTTAGAAAATCTTATTGAATTTGCTCGATTTTTTTTTGTAAAAGACAAACGTCTCTCACGGTATCTTAAAATGCGCTCGACTCACAAATGAAATGCAAGGGCAAATGAGTAGACCAGCATAATTTAAATTATTTTGCTTTGTTTTTTTTTTTTTTTTATTCATCACTTTATTTCTGTTGCTGCACACAGTCACCACATATCCGCAAGCCTCCTCGTTAATTATTTGGAGACAATGAGCACTCGAGGTCTTCATCAACAAGCTCATTAAGACGTTAAAAACACACTCGTTATTAGTGCAAATTAACCTAATTCTGGAGGTTCCTACGAGGCGCTTCGTGCGGTCGGAGATCAAAGGGGGGACAAGTCTGTGACAGAGTCCAGGCGTGACAAAAGCGCACAGCGCTGCGTCTTCCTGCTGCACAAAATCAGCCGTGACAAACCTTCCGTTATTAGGCATGCAAAATAAGTCAACACATGTTTGCTCTCATAGACAGCCTCGCCACGAAGATGAGAGAGTTTAGACAGAGACAATGCAATCGAAATAAATACCTTCAGTGAATCTGTCAAAAAAAAAAATCCAAAAATAAACCAACGTCAAAATCATGTGACGTTATTATTTGGAAAGCGACAAAAAATGCGCTTGAATATAGTAACATATGAATAAATACATGAACTAAAAAAAAACAACAACACACAAGTATCATTCTAAAATCTAAATAGAATTTATTACACGGACATTACATAAAACGCGACGTTAATAGTTGCTTGGCATTTTGGAAAGACATAAATTAACTGCATTCAGTGAATGGTGAAAATGTCACTGGATGTATTAACTCACATTCAGTTCAGCCTGTTCTCGGAAACAGCAAGAAAATAAAACAAATAAGATGTAAAAGGACACGCAGGGTTCACTTGAAAAGTCATCTCAGTCACTGGAAAAAAAACTGCATTTGATTACAAAAATAAATAACTAAATAATAATAATAATAATAAAAAAAAATGCCACATGTCAATTTGATGCTGACCTGCAGTAAATGCTTATTATATTATTCAATTAAAATAAGTAAGGACACATGAAATAGTCTTTGTGTCAATATGTGACATGTGCAGTTGAAATAAAACATAAAACAAACCACTAATTAAATTACATTTAAAACATAAAAGATGCTGAAATAAATACGCACAAAAAATACAGTCTTCAGTCTGTTCATTTGTGGCTCACTAAACCTATTTTTGTGGACATGGTTTTATTTTTCTTTTAATTATAACAATAATAATGGTAATAATAATAATAATAACAATGCATTCATGCACATTTTAAGTACTTTATTTGCATCAACCAATTTTATTAACAATGTTACATGAGGGTACAAATATATACGTACATAGATACATTTTATATGTTCTTAGGTACACACACAAACACACAAAAACACACAAACACACACACCCAGAGCTGAGTTAAAGAGCTTTGGTGGCATTTAAAGTGGCTTCATGAAGCGGCTGAGTGGCAGTGATGCCTAAAAGGCCTTCAGCAGTCTCAGCTTCACTCCTTCATGTGCTGTTGCGTGGAGCGGGGCCATTCTGGCCTGCGTTTAACAGGTTCCCCCCCTTGCTTTTTAAAGCTATGTTTAAACAAACACGGCTCTTTTCTCCATCCCCCGCCAGCCTCCCTTTGAGCTGGGCTCAGTATGAAAAGGTGGGACCGGGCTTTGACGGTTTGTGTGCCGCAGCGGGGATAGTGAACACGAGGGGCGAGAGAGTAAAGGGGAGAGTGGTGTAAGTATATTGACTGACTGTGGGCTTGGCCTTCGGTAAATACGTGGGATTTCACAGAGAGGCCGGTGGATGAATAGAGCTGCCCTCTTGGAGAATAGAGGTACTGGGTCTGTGCTCATTAGCCTCCCTGAAAACAAGGCTGCAGGATAAAAGAAGGCTAGCCAGTCTCTGGTCCAGGTACAAAAGGAGTTCCTCATGAGTATGTGTATCCCTGCTGGGTTCCACTGAAATGGAAATGTTGTAATTGCATGATCTAATGAATGGTCAGCTCCACCCTGGCTGTATTAGCTGATCCCAGCCCCCTTGTCCTGCTGTGATGGAGACTGGGGCCCTTGGGAGAGAAAAAAAAGAAAAAAAGAAAAAAGCAGAGCCAGAGTCTTCAGCAGCTGATCCAGCATGAGATTTGCAATTTATCTACTGGCTACGAGGTGATGAATGCTTAATTTATCATTTTGGACAAGTTGATTGCACTCTAATTGATCGTGATGTCCAGCACGATTCTCTGCATTGGGAACATAATCTGTATGAGTAATTTGGGCACAAATTGATTATTGTTTGTAAATGTAGTCCACCTTCCTCCATTTTTCCCTCTTCATCACATGATAAGTGTGAAAAGCCCCCCCCCCCCCCCGCTTGAAAGCCCTGTGATCTCACATGACAACAATACAACCTGACATAACAAGCAATGTCTGGCACTTAAAAACGGAGGCAACAAGAAGTCGGCACCGTTTTCTACAATTAATTTGGTTCACGGAGCCCATTGTACGCTTTTTTTGAAAAGCCAACACCAGGCCATGTACATTTAGAACCCCATACTACCCTAATTGAAGTTGTTTGGTCGTCATTTATCATAGGACTAAGACTTTAAGGAGTGTGAACAACCTCTCTGCACCCGACAAAGCCTTTTCGTACATCATGTTAAACAAGATAGACGTGCCTGTGAGTTTCTTCTCCCTGTTCCTCGGGCACATCTAATTTACCCGCTGCATGAAAGAGCTACGGGCTTTGTTTGCAGTGTCCCTGCCCTGAGACAGAGCAGCTCTCCTGGACTACACTAAACTGGCTTGGCAGCCGGCGTGTGTATAGTGCCATGCTCGAGGGAAGACGTGTGTGCGCGTGTGTGCGTTCATATGTGTGTGTGGATTCATGCACACACAAGTTTACCAGTGCAGCGATGGATGGGTTCAGAAAGCTTTGCATTATGGGCTTGCATGAGCCTTCATCTACGTTGGTTAGTGACACACACACACACACACACACACACATTCATCAGAATTAAGGAAACACAAATCGGGCGAATGAATCCTTGTACCACCTCTTTTGGCACTCATCAGTTCGTGACTTGTGAAAAGCGCCAAAGTGAGGATTGTAAGTGAGCAGGACACTCGTCACAGGTCCGCTCATGAGACTCAGTGACACCTGTCATCACAGCTTACTCTGAAGACCTGCTACACACCACCTCCAGCCTCGCCTCGCTTCTGCTGCCGACAAATGGGGGTGGTGGTGGTGGTGGTTTTGGAGAGGAGCGGTGGAGGGGGTGGATTTATAGATCCCCTCTTTCTCTGTTCTCTGTACTGGTAGCGAGGTTAGAGGGCACAGAGCAGGCGGAGAGCAGTGTGGAAAGGAGGGAGAGGGATGGAGGGATGAGGAAAGTCTTTCTGGTTAGCGTTTGTCCTTCAGATGAGCATGCTTCTCTAGCCCCGTGGCCATAGCTTGCCTTCCCGCCTGGCTGAATACTTTGGACAAAGAGACGTAACCTAAGATGCTCCAACTATTTAACAGTTCAGTTTTCACTTTGGTAATGAGTCTACATTCGTGTTGACATCCCATTTAATGCACAACATTTAGTGGGAATTTTACTATATTATTTCACTGCGCACATTTTTCTTTCCTTTCCTCAAAGCTTTATTGCTTAGTAGTTCATTATTGCATACTAAACAACACAGAGCTGATTGTGGGCCCCGTAGGAATTGCCGTACAGAAAGTAGCAGAGAAAGAATGAGCAAGAGAAGAAGCAAAAAAAAAAAAAAGAGCCTTGTTTGGTTCAGAAACCATTTAACAACTTCCCCTGGAAATTGAAAGAGGAAATAGTTTTGGGCTGGATTGCAGTAGGGGGGAATGAAGCCCATATGAGGACCAGATGAAGAGAGTCAGCAGCCAAGCAGGACTGACAGTGGGAGAGCGAGAGAGAGAGAAGGAGAGAGGGAAAGAAGGAGAGAAAGAGTCTTTTGATGTCCCTCATTTACATCTCACAACAAAACGGAGGAAAAACAAACTGAAATCATTGTAAAACAGTGACACAGACAGAGACAGAGAGAGAGAGAGGAGGGAGGTGGACTGAGTGTTTATGAGGTCATTTACCAAACTTGTGTTTTCAAAATTTCCTCCCCACTTCAATTTTTTTCCAGCTTTGTTCTTGTCTAATTACTTCCATCCACATGTGAGAGTGTGTGTGCTTGCGAATGCGCGCCCATGTGCCTGTGTGTTTGTGCGCACGTGGACGGGTCCATGTGGTTGTCGCTGCAACTGTGCGCTGTGCACTTCAGCACAGAACACAAAACATGCCCACTTAACTTCCTTTCTTTTTACTTTAACCCTTCAGTAGGTTTTCTGGAGACTCCGTGCCAGAGCTAGCAGACCTGGGGAAAAGGGGAAAATGCACATTTAATCTGAGAATCTGTTGACGTGACATAATTCTATGTACAGCTCTCATCAAATTCACGTGCAGTTCAACACTATGAATGACTGTGCAGAACATTGGAAGTGAATAACTTTTGTGTTTTTTTCTGTTTCAGATAATTAAAGCTTGTAATTCAGCAGGGACTTCAAACTGTCTACGTCGTCACGAGCGCTGGCCACAGACTTATCAGTCGCTCCTCTTATCAAATGGATAAGATCAGGAAGTTTTGAGCAAAATGATGTCATAATAATAAGTCCCTGGATTTTGTTTCAGTGTCTTAATACAATCAAAAATTTTTTTGTGCTATGTCAAGCGATCATTTTATAGTGGCCATTTGTAATGGTGATGACAGCTACGTATGTCATGTCAGTACTGCTCTAGACTTTTCACACTTTGTCATTCTATCTCTTTAGTAAAAGCGACTTGGACTGAGTGTGTATAACCTTCACAAAAACAATATGAATATCACTCTTAAAAACTATAAGTGAAAAAAATGGTTTTTGCCAGTGACTGTCACGACAAATCTATGAAGTTTATAACCAACAAAACAAGTTTCCACCAATTAAAAAAGAAAAAAGAGGAAACAGTTGTAACGGACATTTTTTATTAGGAAAACCTTAATTTATGAACGCAAACTGTGGGTATAAGGTGAAAGCGTGTAAAATAACAGCCACAATTAAATCAAACTTTAACTGAATACTAATATCAAACACGTTACACAAATCTTGCTAATTTCAAATCTGCCCACATTTTATGATATATTGCATGTGAGTCAATTCAACGGCTTTACCACAGAATATATTTAAAGGTCAAATATTAAATTCAGTAATTAAACAGTCAAACAAATCAAGAATTAGTCATTCGGTCCTTTACTGTTAGAAACCGCAGAGTGTTCCTGCAGGCGTGTCACCAAAATGCAGTGCTCAGACCTGTCAGTGTTATGCAATCTGGTACCTGTAGTTTTATGAAGAGCATTAATATTTCAGTTTGAATTTTGTTATCACAAATAAAGTGGAGAAGTAGAACCTATCGTGAGGATGATGTGAAATGGGACAGAGAGGTGTGGAGGTGGTGGTGATGAGTGGTGATGAAACTGTTCATGACTCAGATCATGTGAGTCTTTATTCTTATTACTTTAATGTTAGACTGGGGTTTTGTATTTTCCTGCTAGTCCTTTTTGCTTGGTTTCCTTTCTTTCCTCTTCAAGAAAGTTTTCACTGTCGAATAGAAACTTCTTGTCCAACAATTACATTTTCAAATCCCAAATCTGTACGGTCCTGGCTATAAGCTCTGATTTCTCACTTGTTTATGGTGGAGCTTATGTTCTTGAGGCATTACTGGTGCAGCGATAGCTGCTCGGCATTCTTGCTGCTCTTGGATCAGAGCATGACTAAGGCGCGTGTTATGACATTCGGTGATATTTGCATATTCATTTGTGACATTAAGAATTCCTCTTTGCTGCCTCAGGTGTTCCCGCGTTCGTTGCAGAACACTTTGAACTGAGTTCCTCATGTTCTTGCTAAGTGAACCTGACTGCATAGCCCATCTGATAGTATATCTTAACCCCTTTTAGATTTTCTTGAAAGAACGAAGAGAAGTTTTCAGGGCAGAGAAGGAGGGTGTAGGCACACAGAGCGAGTCTCACTCTGACTCACTCTGGCAGTGGCTGTAGTCAATGTGGAAACGCTGCTGTGTTCTCATGCGATGCAGAGTCAAATACTGGCCCTGAGGTCTGCCGGGGGTCAACCATGGTGCACACAGAGAAGGAGAGGGAGGCTGAAAGGGAGAGCGAGAGAGAAAGCCATGTCCCTTCACAGGTAGACTGCCTAGAGGACATACATTCCACACTTTTCATCATACAGTACAAGGCACTAATTATAATAAGGAACAATAACATAATACTAATATGGAATTATAGTCACGTGAGAGGAAAACAGATTTACTTTTAGTTTTTTTACAAAATTCCACAAAACTACACATCTGGATGAAAACATTTAACTAAAGTATTAAAAACTGAACTCATGCCATAGTAATACTAAATATACATATGGTTTTCTCGGCAGTGACGGAAGTGTCAGAATGAACTCCATGACGCTGTGTTATTTATAAACAAAAGCAGCGGGAAGTGATCTGAAAACTGGCTAGTGGACAGAAATAGGTTGAACCATGAGCCGCTTATCAGCAGTAGAGCACAGTGAGGGCCGAGAGAGAGGCAGACGAGGGAAAAGAGACGCGAGAGTGGGCCGAAAAGCGAGACACAGAACCTGAGCTGGAGGTTGTGGGCTTTTTTTTTTTTTTGTTTGTTTCCCGGGCCTGTTTGTGAAGGCTGCGTTCAGGGTTACAGGTCTAGCTCAGAGCGGCAGCGCTGTCACTGGGAATTACAAACAGTCAAAGTGTGTAACCTGCCCTAACGCTGTGGCAGAGCCCCAGAGGGGGCAGAGAGCTCATGCAGGCTGGGTGCTCTCAGGAATCTCGGCTTGGTAACTGCCTGCGCTCCTCTATTGACTGTGCTGCTCCGTGGAACAACAAACAATGCACAGATTAGTTGACTTTTTACAGTTTTTCAGCTTTTCTGCTGTACAGATCTCTGTTGCTGGTGAGTCATGCAAGCTAACTTTTAATTGTTATGCAATGCAAAAGATGCACAAATGTAACCCGTGTTTAATTAAGATGAATGAAAACTGTATTTCTTTCATTGTAAAGAAGGATAATGGACCAAAAAAAAGAACCATTTCAACCAGTCAAAGATGGCATACATAAATACAAAGCATCAACAAGCGGCTTTGAATAGACTCAAAGTCATGAGAGTTCCTTTTTTTTTAAAGTTATTATGATCTTTTCTCCATTATTGACTTGCTCCAAGGTGTAAATTTGCATAATCCAGATGAAATGGAGCGGCTCTTTGTTATTTAATTTACATGAAGGCTCTGTCCAAACTCATATCTCTAGATGCCACTCATGACTAAGTAATTACAAACTGTAACCTTGCCTGTAAGAGCACTTCATACACATTTTCAGACATTTGTCAAAATGTGGCTACGATAGTGACAGCTATATGTCAGTGATGTCGGTCTGTCATCTTGAGGGAAATCAGAAATGACAGTATCAAATCAATGTGTTCTGTGCCAAAAAAACCTCAACAAAACCCGTCTATTTTCTAGAAAGGCAGAAACTTTCTTTCAATCAAAGTGTACACAGAAGGCACAGAAAGGACAGACAGAAAATCAGAGGTAGGGCAAATAAACTTTGAAACGCTCAGAAAGCCTTATATCATGTGACTGTCGGGAAACTAAGATAACTTAGCTCGTGTGCTGTTCACTCATAAAGGCCTCATTAGAAATCCAGCTCCACTAATGCAAGTACACTTTTGCGGCTGTGGTAATTGTTATTAAAACAGAGCCTGTGGCAAAGATCTGCCATATTCATTTGAAAGTTTCATCTATTAACGCTACCCACAGGGTTATTTGGAAAATGCTCTGAGCAACCACAAGGGCTACAGTCAGTGTCCTCTCTTCCTGCTGATTACTCCTCTGCTCCGTTTTCTTTTAGTGTAGCATATGATACACTTATTATGTCTTTATGGAACCTACACATCTGAGTCACTAAAAATTAACTATAAGGAAGGCTGTAAAAAAAAAAAGAAATCTTTATGTGCACGTAATGAGCACCGAGTGTTTCATAAAATAATTTAAAACTTAACACACATTTATACAATTCCATATTAACAAAAATGTTATCATTAAAACATACGCACAGTTATTCATGGCTACTATTTCTTGATTGCTCTGTTTGTTTTGTTGTTTTGGTGGTTTTTTTTTCTCTCTTTTCACTGCTTTCATTTCAGACTCATTTAAAACCAATGTAGTAGCTACAAATGACGTTGCATCCCATATTTGTTTATCTCAAAGTCTGTTCTTCTCAGATGCATCCCAACAAATGTGCCCCCATGCTGTGGTGGCCGTTAGCTAATAAAATGGAGAGAAAAGAGAGAGAAAGAGAGCCCTCTGGTGTTAGAAACTGACACCAGGCTTTTCCGACATCCTGAACACATCAAAACAAACTAATCTCACCCACAAACCTGTAAGGAGTATTTAGCACATGCTTCGCAGTTTTTTTTTGCTGATTTTAGTGTTTACTTTTTAAGCTGAGAGAAAACTAATTAGAAAACAGAATTAGCTGAAGAATACAAATACATCAAAAAATGTAGTGATAACGGCTCGACAGTAATGATCTCTTGAGATTATTTTAACAAGACCACTCTTTCTTTCTTTCTTTCTTTCTTTCTTTCTTTCTTTCTT
>JAPQRN010000021.1:5224491-5238038 GCA_037367275.1 Coranthus polyacanthus
CTTTCTTTCTTTCTTTCTTTCTTTCTTTCTTTCTTTCTTTCTTTCTTTCTTTCTTTCTTTCTTTCTTTCTTTCTTGTATTCTGCCATGTTTCTTTCTTTCTTTTTTTTACCTTCCCCACACACAGACAGACAGCCATATTTGTTGATTTAGTGGATCGTCTCTATTGTCATGTATAGATGCTTGGGTAGGGCTGTAAATATGCAGGCAACATGCCAGGCTAAGTGTCGGGTGTGGTGAGGTCACAAAGATCATAATCTCCTCTAATTACCCACGACCTGGACAGCCAACGATATTTCATCTTACCTATGTGCGTGCGTGCGTGACAGAAGTTGTGTGTGTTTGTGGGGGGGTTGGGACAGATGTTTTTAGTACAATAGAAAAGGGAAAGAGCTCTTTCATACCATTCTCATAACAACTTGCCACACATAAACTTACTACCAAATTCCTTTAAACATACACATAAAAGTTGGTGTTAACCCGAACCGATCTGCCTAAGGGATCTGCTTTCTCCAGTTTGTACAAACTAACCTCAAGTGGCAACTTAATGGCTCTTCTTAGAAAGTACTTTCTCTTAATGCGCAGAGGCAAAAACACAGGCCCACGGAACATGGACAGCATCAAGCTCTGCATTTATGTCTGTAGTACATGTGTTATTATTATTAATTAATTAGTTATTAGTAATTCGCCTTACAAATGGACAGATTGGAACTGCACTGTATGGATTTGTGAAATGAATTTTAAGTGAATGCTCTGAAATGTTTAACGATAGGTACAACCGTTATTGTCTTAATTTGGATATGATGACATATCATGAAGTTTAGAGAAGTGTATGTATCACTCAAGTGTGCCATGTACAATCCTTTGAATAAACTTAATTTTATGACACTTTATTGCTGTATTTAACTCTCTTACCCTCCTTCTACTCCTCGAGGGCTTCACCTGCAGAACCTGCTCTGTCATTAGGCCATAGGAAGGGGATTTGTGCACAGCAGAAGCACAATAAAAACGACACCCTCCGAGTAACTCCCAGCAGCTGCGTGGTAAGCAGCTACGACACTGCGAGCGGTTGCGAGATTCATTTTGTTGAAAATATGTACAACCCACCGCGTTTGTAAAACTTTGGACTTACTGAGTGACGTGCGTGCAGAAAAAAAAAGAGGTCTTTTATGTTACGCTAACTTTGTGTGTAAAGCCCCCCCACCTCCATCTATGAGCAAACCAAACTAAACTAGAAATGACAGAACACAATTGAAATCAGCCACTTTCTTTGTCTTCATGCACGGCCTCTCATGAGCAAATACTCATCTGGTAAGGATTGCTTTGAAATTTAAATACATAATTTGAAAATTAAAAAAAGGAAAGGCCAAGAAAGACTACACTGTGCAAGAAAACAATAGTCTCCTATACGCAGTTTTGTTTGTCGCTGTTTTAGGTTTGGTCTTGCGGGAGTTATCTGTCTAAAACTGGTAGTGAAGTGGGGGTAGGAAAAAAAGAGAGAGGTCTGGCCATTTTGTTTTAATCAAGGAGAGAGAAAAAGAGCAGAATATGAATAGAGACTAAAAAGACAAAATGACACATTCTCCTTGTTTTGGAGATGCTCTCATGGTGCTGCTCTTTTGTCTGAGGTTTTGTTTTTTATGTCATATCTAATCAGCATTGTTAAACGAATGTGCTGCGGCCAGATACAATCCCTTTCAGCTTTTGTTTACAATAAACAGCATGATAGGCATCACAGAGGGAAAAAGCCCTGAGGCAGGAGAGTGTAGGGTTAACAAAGACCAAACCACTCCAAACATTGCTTAAATTACGACTTAATGACCTGATGAATACCTGTGTGACTGACATCCACAATGTGGATGTTGGGCTCATTCACATTTTTGTGAGTGGAAATTATACATTATGAGAAGCACGTAGCGCTTAAGTCACATTTGACGTGTATCTTTGAGCATGACAGCAAGAAATACACTAACACGACAACAAATTATAATGCACCAAGGTGAAGTTAAAAAATAACTTCAGTAATCACTGCGCTGTCGGCCATCGCGTGACTGACTAGGACATTATGGGGAAAGTGACTGACAGGTTGACTATGCGGATGCTCAGTGAAGTCAGGAGATATTTACTATAAGTTGGATCTCTGTGAACATCCCATCAGCCTGCGCCTCCTTATCTCTCTGAATGATTGGCAGCGTGGCCCTAAGGCGAACCGGGAAGAACACAGCGGGTCCGCACGACTCACTGAACAACAGACAAAGCTGATTTACTGTGTAAGTATTTCTATTTGTGACGCTATTATGTAAACACGCACATTTAAATTTATTGGACAAGAGAGGTGAAGTTGAAGGAGTACGTCGAACAGTCAGGAACACTGAGCTGGGCTTTGTACCTTATAAAAGATTCTCATTAAATGCTCTACAGTCCTTTGATTGCAGTTTACTCCAAACATACAGGAGTATCTTACAAAGAGCTACTTGGGACTTGCTCAGTTTAACAAACACAAAGATGACATATAGTGATGGATGATGTTTTTTTACACAGCGGTAAGATTTTGTATACTAGAGGCACAGTAAATAAACTCCAGTCCTGAGGAAATTCTCCCATGTGTATTGTTGCAGCAAGTAAGGAATCCAGAAGGCTCCAAAGCCCAGAAAAAGGCACACCTGTGGCACTGTGATAACCTTTTTAATGTTATGGTTAGATCATACGATTAAACAATTCCCCAAAGGCTTTGATTGACACAGTGAAAACAAACGAAAGAAGGTAAGTTAAGTGAGAGTTAAAAAAAAAAAAAAATTACAAATGTGAGAATTTGTATTTTCTTACATAACCTGTCTTCTTCAGCTCAATCTGAGGGGGGGGGGTCTGCGCAGCGACTAGTTACTTATTCTGTTTGCGTTAGTGCCATTATGATTTCACTCTTTCTGTTTTAATTACAAAGATGGCAGGTTAGTGTAACAGCTGTTGACAGTATACAGTGGTAAACTAAGCCAGATGATTCCCACTGAAAATGAGCCGGGCTGGTGAAAAGCCAAAACCTGAGTAGGGCGGTAAGACCGAGGAAGGGTGAAAATGATCTACGCCCCAAGGGCCTGCCGCTGCCATCTATGACTTATTCACTCACAGCAATTAAGCAGCCCTGGATTCAGCAGCGGGAGTCGCATTCTTTTGTACAGAAAGAGAGAGAGAGAGAGAGAGAGAGAGAGAGAGAGAGAGAGAGAGAGAGAGAGAGAGAGAGAGAGAGAGAGAGAGAGAGCTCATAAAACATGCCAAAAATTAGACTCTGGTTCAGAGAAGTTACAGAGAAGTTAAAAGGAACTGCCATTCATCTTTTACTGCAGTCGTTAATTTGTCATCATCACTATCAAGAGCAAAAAATAATTTCTTAAAATGAGCAAGTCACAATATATATATATATCTATATCTATAGATATATATATATATCTATAGATATAGATAGATATATAAAAAACAAAAAATAAATCTACATAAACTTGTTTTAGTTAAGTTTAAAGGCCTTTACACACTGGCAGTGCTTTTTAGTGTGTGATTTATTCCCATCGCATCATTATATTTCTTTGCACTGTTGTTTGTGTCATGAGTACTTTCACACAGAGCGCAAACATTACGTGGCGAAAAAAAACGGTATATATGTTTTTCCGCAGTGAAGTAGATTTCTCTGATTTTTCGCACCACGGATAAAGGCATCAACCAGTCACTTTGTGTGGAATGGCTGTCATGTCGTAACAACGATAGTGAACCTGTCCATTGTTTTGTAGCCACCGTGTATTAGATGACAAAGGACACAAGCGTTATGAAGACAATGAACTGAAGGACAGCATGAGCAGCACTGCCAAACAATGAGGCTATCAGGACAGTGAGGATCTCATGTAACATTAATTCATCAAATACACAAGGCACTCACAGGACACGGTGGCATGCACACTGGAGAACAGATAAGCGTATTATGAGAGATCCAGATTATGTTGAATCAGTCATTTTTTATGAGGAATGAGCTGATGTGAATATATCAGTATGTTCAGTATATGAACACGTTTTTCAAATGCTGGACATTTGAATTGCTGGCCATATAAATATATGTGATGTGGAACATTGTCTGTGTTGTTTATTGGTCAAGTCCCCAGTGTGTAAAGACCCAAAAGAATTGGAAGAGCACCCGGTAGACAAAAGTGTTTATGGATCTACAGTTTGTCCTTGGCCCCATGCCCGACCCTTCCACCAAGTTTCATTCAAATCCCTGCACTAGTTTGTGTGCCATCCTGCTGACAGACAAACAAACAGATGAGAGTGAAAATAACCTCTGGTGGAGGCAGTAAATAGTTGTTGCCTATTAAGACTGGGAAACAAACAATAAAGGAAGACCAACTCCTCATCTACAGCATCTTGAGTAATTTTGTTCAGGCAAGCAACCCAAATGATGCATTAATTTTCCAACGATCTCTCAAAACCGTTGCCACTTTTTCCGACAAACTGACAGATTAAAATGACAGATTGCCCAGTGAGCTGTTAAACAATAAAATTCTCACACTTCTTTCTAGAAAACTCCACCCACCACCAATCATCTGTCTAACACCTCTCGGTCTTCTTCTTTGACAAGGTCAGTATTTTGCCCTGATTTTTGACGTGCAACTCAGTGCACCAACCAACAGCGCAGGTGAGAATGCAGTGATTATTTAATTATATTGTCACAGTTTAACTGTAAATGACTGAAACTTAAAGAGTAAATCAATATCAGCCGGTTTCCAAGCTGTAGATACAGATTTCACATCTGTCCAGAACAGATGGACCAGAGTGTTTACAGCAGGATACGATAATTAGGTCAAATTAATCATTAGCAAAGTGTTTACTGATGTTATACTATGTGCTGTCTATTTATATATTTCAGACTTTTTCTGCACTGTGATATCTCAGTGCTTACTGAGATGCAATACATTAACTGTTATCACAATCCACAGAGCACAGCAACACCGTGAAAAGTCATACTTTTCTTTAATCTTTTGAACCAAAAATATAATGTTAAGAATACAAATTGAATTTAAAGATTTAGGCACAATACATCAGGGACACTGATTGCAAGAGGTTAATGCTTTAAACTAAAAATACCGTTTAAAGTGGATGATGACACATCACTGCGATGACATGATTAGTGAGCCTGCTTTTTTTCAGATGCTTTGATGAGAGCTTCATGGTGTTGACACTGATGAATCTACTGGCAGATCACTGCGGGCCAGCTTTGAAATGTCACTCCGAGTTGAATCTCTGGCATACCACGTCTCTCTCTCCCTCTCTCTGATGTTTGATTCTGAGTATGTTGAAATGTCAAAAGGAGAGGAGCTCGCTATGACCAAATTATGCCATTTTCTGCGATGTTCACGCTCTGGTTTAGTCATTAGTTTTGAAGATGTTATGAACATGGACATACTTCAAAGTGGTGTTAAATTAAAGAAAATGTGAATGAACAAAGATCCAGTGAGTAAGTGCTAAGGCTGTAGTGACGGCTTAGCTCACAGATATCATAACTGGGAAAATAACAATAAAAAGAACTTGGTATGTTTTACTACTATTATATGTTTTTTTGTACCCTTACTGTTTGTGTTTGTGTGAGTTTGAATGCGCTGTCATGATGTGGCCTGTTGGAAAACAGTGTAACCACATGAAGGAGCTCTGCAACAACTGTGTTGTAATATTGCCATTATCGAATAGTTGCATTATGACATTTTGTGACAGAAATGTCTTTTTCTTATTTGTGCAACTGTGGATCCAGAATGTCTAATGCTGACATGGCTTGAAGTACTATGATGCAAAGTTAGGCCACAGGGGTGTATTTGAAATGCTGAGCTGTATAAACAGTGTTACAGAGCTCTCCTTGTTGCCCACGTAGAACATAAAGCCCTTGGCTAATGGGGTGTGTAGACCGAACGGAGCGCTTGCTGTTTCTGTTTGGTCTGTACCTGAAGAGTAAAGGCCCGAGGTCAGGGTGCAGGGTATGCCTCGACATCCTCCCTGGTGGTGTTGTAAATCACTCCCCAGGGTGCAGCGCTATCATTTCCTCTCACATTCCACCATATTCACTCATTTTCACTTTCTTTATGCTCCGTACCTGTCTTCCTCTTGTGTCACGTTCTTTTGAGATTTTAGTTTTTTTTTTCACTCTCTAACAGCACCGTCTATTTATGTGAAATTTAAGGTCTGACCGTCATGAAGCGTCTGCAAATCTGCGTCCAGTGGGTTTGTGAGCTTGAGGCTGCAACATGTGTCAAAGTCAATTCAAAAGAGCCAGAGGGGTCAAACCCCACTGACTCCTAATAAATAATGAGAGGGCAAAGCTGCCAGACGGGGAGACCAGACGTGCTCATCTTTCCTTCTATATAAAGTCATGCTACGGTAGATTAACCAAACTGTATTGGATATAGCACATGAAGATTAAGGTCCAGTATAATGTTTGTAACATTAATCACAATGCTATCACTAAGTAAAGTACAGTTTAGTTTACTCCCTAATCTGTGACAACATATGTTCCATATTTCTTGCACATACAAGTAGGTCTGGTGCTAAAACAAAACATATTCTAATGCAGTAAAAGTGTAGCAGGTTACATTTTTCAAGTATGAAGGGAGTTAATTAAAGGTGTGAGACGCTGAGAGGTGGCTGTCAGATGTTGACAGGTAATCGCAACACAATTTTTTCATGCAGTTTTAGACATTTGAGAGGCAGAGTTGAATGCAACTCATTAACACGACGCCGTAATAAAGATTCATATGGAAGCCATCAGGAGCTGCTCAGACTAGTTCTGCGTTGGGGAGCCTGTCACTCCTACTTCTGTGGAAGAGGTGTGTATTTATATGTACTGTTATTGCATGTGGTATTAATGACTGTGCTGATGTGACCCTGTTTTTGTCACTTTCTCTGCTGTTTCCAGGGGTTTCAATAGTTCCGATGTCAACTCACTTTATTTTGTTGTTCTTTTTCTGCATTGCATTGCTTAAATTTTGTTCTGTTTTACTGTGAAAAGCAGATTAGACAATGATGTGCCTTTTTTTTTTTTTTTCTTTTTCTTATAACTTATCGTACAGCCAGCTGGCAATAACAAAGAAACAATCTAGAGCCACAGTGGATGTAGCCTGAAGGTTAGAAGTACAATTGGAACCAAAATACTGGCTTCAATCCTAGACTGGTTGGAAAAATGGGAGAGAAAGTGAGGTAAGGGGTAATGAAAAACCTTTTGACAAAGAACCTTTGAGCAATTCCTAGGTAACAAAGGCGAAAAGATTTTTTCTTTTATTATTCTTTGCAACCATTCCCGTAGTTTGCTGTTATAAACAAAAAAAATGCCCTTATTCTGTTTGTTTGGTTTGAAAATAGACTCTGCAACATATTACCCTGCGTCACACTATTAATGCGCACCCACATAAGTATTAATTTCACAAAAGCACATCCATATGCTCACTCACATGCACGCCACATCTTTAACAGACTTCATTTTTTATCTCTAGATTGGACTACGCTCTTTTTCCACTCTGGAGACGGAGCCAAACATTATCATGCATAGACCTCATATTTTCTAAGCCAGAACTTGTGGGACAAGTGTTCGAGAATATCACCTGCATGTTGAAATCACAGACATGATTAAAACTGACTGCAACACTAATCAATCACTGGACTAATGTTCTTGGATGAACCAGAATGAGATTAGTTCTCCCAAGTGTTTCATCTTCACCGTCATTAGTAAAACTTCAATTGCCACGACCAACTCTATAGGTTCAGACTCATCAACATCCAATTTCCTAACCCTCTTTTTTTCTCACATATTCTTTATGTACCACCTTAACCCCTAAGGGGCTCTTCCACTTGCTGCTTTAGTATGAAAATTTAGCCTATGTGTTTCTAATAAATCTTCTAGAGTAATGACACCTTACCCAGGTGATTCATGAGCACGCTGACAGGTCAAATTGCCAGTGTGAATCTCTGGCACGACATGAGTCAGCCCCTAGCCGCCCTGTTTGCCTCCAGGCATGCTGGGTGGAGGGAAGAGGGGAGGAGCCAGAGCTGGAGCTGCAGGTTTCACCCTGTCACCTGCACTCAGCAGCAGACACAGAGAAATCATGTGCGCATATGTACTGTACATATATAAAGTTATGTGAGAAGCAAAGGATTAATGAGGGTGTGCATATATATGTGATATGTGAAGTGTGTTATATCAGAGTCCGTGTGCACCAATGGAGAGGACTGCATGTTCTACTTGCATGTGCTTCTCACTTTTAAAATCAGATTTGAAGCAAAGTAACACGTGTATTATATGATATCAAATAAATAACTAACAGGAATTGTATGACCTATCCTTCAGTTCTGGAAAATTATAATGATAATGTAGTTGTAATGCACCTTGTAGGCTATTATTTTAAAGAGTTTACCGTACACTTGACGTAATGTTTACATTATGTCTTTACAACAAAACACATTGTGTTTGCTTAAGGTGTAACAAATGTGTTGAGTGTATTTCCATCATCATAAAGGTTTGTAGAAAGTGCGCATCTAAGCCCCTCATGTTTACAGCTATGCACATCCCTCTAAAGATTAGAAATACTAGTACCCCAGTTACTAATTATTACATGCGCAAATGTGCATGCATCTTTAACGTTTACAAATAGCAATTCTGCACTAGATATTCAGACATTCTGACTCTTATCCTGAAATTAATCAGGCTGTGTGTATTCAAAATGAAACCACTTTGTCTTTGTAGCAGAGTGGTTTCAGCCTTAAAACCGTTGTATGTGATGTGTTGGGGAAAAAAATGGCCTCTACTAATTATCTAATTAATCATTTCTATTAATCATTTACAAAAGCTGTAACATGTTTCCTCATTTCTCCAAAAAGGAAATGCTTTTCTGCCAACATTGTGTTTATTTTGCATCATTTGGCTGCAGCTGCATCTGTGCAGGTAGTTGGGATAAGACCTGCACATGTAATAGTATTTGGATTACTCCACCCACACGTGTATAATACGTGTATAATTGTGGCCTATTGCACACGTGAACAGTGTTTCACCGGCTGATCCAACCCACAGCTTTCCACTCAGACTTCACAATGCAGTGATGTTGTACACTTTAAAATCTGGGAATTCAGAGGGCTTAAATTGAGCTCACAGTAGTTCAGGCAGGTGCAAAAGTCAGAGCCTTTATTTGTCCAGTTGTTCATGACTTCAATGTGTCCCAACCTCAATATGTCTCAGGCTGCATTCATTCATGCAGCCTGTGCTGCACCGTACATACATTCTACTCATTGGCCTACACATCTGTGAAAAATCATCTCCTCCACCTCCCCAACCTCCTCCTGAGTTAAGCAAAACATTATTCTTGTGCATATAGGTGTAATTGTTCATATGTACTTTGTTTATTCATTTTAACTTGTGAATCTCAGGCTCTGCTTTGGTGGGGTTGTAATCTCAGGAACTATCTGTGTCATTCTTGTGCTGATGTTCCAAAGCAGGCCTCAGGCCGAGTCACAATGTGTCATTATCTATAAATGGTTAAATCTGACATAAGCGTCCTGTCCGAAATCATAGACTTAAAAGTTTAATGACAAAACGTGTAATATCCAACTTTGTTTGCAGTTGTAAGTGCCTTGTAAGTAGTTGCAGATGTCGCGGGGGATTTTTTTAGCTGCAGTACCACAAGTGACCACATGGGAAATCGGCAACAAGTGACTCCACTTAGCATATTTTGCTTTCTCAAAAACCAGGATAAGATTATATCTAACATTACATATCTTTTGTGAAAACCGCTTTCACTCTTCTCCGACAGAAATTATGTTCATGAAGATTTGGATTTCTCACATTCTATCATGTAGCAAACTTACTTAAGCTGGTCACATCTTCCTCCTCTTGTGACTCCTTCTCCATCTTGATGAAGGAACACGTCATATAGACATAGGGTTTCATGCTCTGTTGACCTGAACCTTTGTTTACATGTAATAAACTGATTTGAAAATTGTAGTCAAATGAGCTTTGGCCATTTGGAAGCCATTAGGCCAAGCACTTGAGGTGACTTTACAACCTCATATGTGTCTCTTTGGTTACACAATTAATGATCCCTGCTGTGTAAATCAAACTTACAGCCGTTAGAAAAAGGTTTCTGTGGGAAGACTGGCAACAAGTGAATGGTATAATGTGTCAGAAACCTAACCGGAGTGTGGTAAAATAGTTCCAGGCTAAAACATACAGGCTAGACTAGAGTGAAACTGCTTCTGTAGCTGTGTGTCAGATAGGAGAGGCCATAACAACTGCGCAGATTTACTGCTGTTCATTTGGTGTTATTTGTAGGGTTTGCATGAGCAATGCGGTGCTTGCTCTTTAAAGGAGGAGGGCATGAGCTTTATGATGAGGAGCTGCGCTTGTGACAGAGGAAGGAAAATACTCTCATTGTTAAATCCACCATTTCCTCTTCATATTTTTCCAATTACTGTTTGTTCTGAAGGATTTCAGACTCACACTGAAAACATGTTTCCACTAAACTGCTCCTTCTTCCTCCCCTGTGTCTTCCCCCTTTCTCGACTATTCGGTTCTTTCTGTCTCTGTGTCTGTTTCTGTCTATGCCACTCTTCCTGTCTCTCTTGCTCTCTTTGACCCCCAACTACCTAAAATGTACTCACAACAGAATTAAGGACTTCAATCCCCTCAGGGGTTCTTGTGGTCCAAGTTCCCAGAGAGTAACAGAGACTTAACAGGGACATGCTGGAACAAATGACAGAGACGGACTCTGCAGGCGAGCCATCAGATACGCAGATGGGCACAGATCAAGGAATTGAGAAAATTATGGAGATCTACAGTACCACCACAGCTGTACGGCAACGCGGCTTTGGATGCCATGCCACCATGACTGCTACTGCCCGCAAAATGTGTAGATTATTGTATGTGTGGCAAGGAGGCTGTCTGAAGTCATATTGTGACATATATAAATGTCATGAGAGTGTGGTTTTCTCTAAACTGATTAAGCTAAACGTTTTTCAATAAAATGAGATGCGAATTTGAAGCAAACTCCTTGAAAGAAAAAGAAAATAAAAAAGAAAATGCAAATTATGTGCATTTCCATAAATGGATTCGTAGCAAATAAACAGACTGTGTAGTGTCGTCAAAAGGTGGTGTTATGGGCTACGTTGCGCAAGTCTAATAAACAGAGAAGAACAAGCAGAGCATTCTGTTACTGCTTTCCAAAAAAAATGGCTGTGAAGTTTTTTTTTTTCCAGGGGTGAGAACAAGGAATAATTCAATCTTCTAATCAGTCCACACTACCTGTTACTATGTTATAGTATGTCATGTTTTATGGGAAGACATCACAGATCAGTCATGAGAGTTAAATTAATTTATTTGAAGTGTTTCCAATTCCCAGTATGTGCAACAAAAATATCTAAAGGGAGCATAAAAATGGTTTTGCGACATTGAGGACGTTTTTTTGCAGTTTCCACAAACATTTTATGATGCAAAACCTCAAAATTCACATTCCATATGTTTATGGAAACACATCTAATGAAGTGTGAGCTGGGAAGGTCCGAATCGATTTCACACACTCAGCCACAAGCTTTTTTGTTAATGTGTTTTACCTTTTAATGTGCAAATCAATAACTTACTTTGCCATGAACTAATGATGATGTGAATCACTGGTGATGGGGAAGTCTAAAACTTAGCCAGTGTGTTGACTAGATTCTTTCCATATTTCACATTTCCAAAAGGACATGCATAAACTCAAAGCTTCATTAAACATGTTATAGTCACAAGCATCTGCCATTGACACTCAATCTAGGTGACATTCAACAGCTGCCAAAAATGTTTGTCATCTCAGCTCATGCGTCCGTATCTGTCATTGATTCTGACTTCCTGATGGCATAATCAAACATATAAAAATAGCACCAGAGTAAAGAGAAAACCACTACAAATACATACACAGTTAACTTAGTGTGTGTTCCTCTCCTTCCAGTCCTTTAATCTGCAGTAACTTTAGAGGCAGCAAGGCCACAGTGAGAGACCTATAGGAATATAGAAAGAAAGGAGCAGGGAAGGGGAAAGAGAGAAACCACAGCCGCCACAGAACTGTCAAAAAGCCGGGACTCTTGTCCAATATTTAACCATCAGAGCTCTGCTCTGAAACTAAATGGGGTGACAGTTGAAAGGAAGCTGGGGTGGTGAATTCTGAGTCATAGCTCTTTGTTTCTGCCTCCCAGGAGGTAAGCAGACACATTACACATTAGAGGAGAACAAGGATTCTTCTGCTGTATTTTGTTATTTGTTTCCCCGTTTGTAAAAAAAACCCAGAAACGTCTGGCAGTGTCTGCGGAGACTGAGACTCAACAGAGCTACGAGTGTCAGATAGGCAAAAGCGTGACAAACAAGTAACATATTTTTCTGTGGAAGCAGAGGCTCTTATCGGTGCAAATAGAAATGACTGTTTGTTTCACTGTTTCTGCTAAAACAGATATTGGGTTTTATTAACGTAATGCTCTATCATGCGCAATTAACTTAAAAAAAAGACAATTGCCTTCTCTCTGAGTATAAATCTAGCTCGATCAAAAAGCTTCCTTGAAAGGTTTTGGGGTTTGCTGTACTTGAAACTCTACGTCAACGCCTCCTTCATTTTTTCAGGGTCTCATGACATCATCTGCTTCTCCTTTTAAAAAATCTGCCCATTTCCTTACTTGGACCATATTTTTTACTTCTTCCCTTTTATTTATTGTTATGTCTTGTTGTAAACAGATTTGTCTTAAAAAGTATCTCCCACTTTGATGACATACTTGGAGTTAGAACTTATATGAAAAACAACAGCTTCCTCATAATGAAGTTTTATCCATCGTACTGCCTATGTACCAGCGCCTAAGACCAGTGAAAACTCAGAAAAAAAAGAGTCATTTTGAAAAAGTCATTTTATCTTAAGATTGTCAAAGAAAATACTAGATGTACATTAGTGTTTCACCACTTCACTGCATCTTTGTTCCCTTCATTATGCAGGGGGAAAGTCCACGTTGGAACTGGACCTTGGGGTCAGTTTCAGCCCCTCCTCTACCTTAGGCTGAAAACATGACCTGTGACACCAGAGCTCATCTTCTGGACTCAACTCATTGTCATCTTGGCTAATTAGATCCTCTGCCTGGTCACCATAAACATTTAAATCTCCTGAGAGAATGTCTCAGTGGTGTCATGAATCGTTTCGTAAGATGGTGACCTGCTATCAGAGAAGGAAATTCAGAAATGTGAGAGTATTTATAAAACTTTAACATCACATATACTCTCATCTGTTGAACATCATTGATTGTTTTTTACTTTTATGCGTGAATTATGACAAAGATTCTAGACATTATGTTAAAGATTGTTTTTTCTTACTCAAAATTTGAGTTGAAATTGAAACCCATTTTATTATTGTTACATTTTTACATTCAGTTTTTTTATTTAGATATTTAATGTTGAATGTCCAGATAAAGTGTTCTTACAATCATTTTATAACAGGGTGGTGACCATGATGACCAAACAACCTGCCTTAGCTCC
>JAPQRN010000021.1:5247172-5258437 GCA_037367275.1 Coranthus polyacanthus
TTTTTTTTTTTAACTCGCTCCCATTGGTTCAGCTGCTTCATTCACCTGTCAGTCTTATTTTTTTTTTTTTAAGTCAAGCAAGTGAATTTTGACTCAAATCTGAAGCCAGGTAGAGCAAGTCAGATTTTGTTTAGTGAATCAAATGTCAAGTTAAGGATCCCCTCCAATTGTGCCATAAGACATTCATCCAGACGACATCCATGCTCTGTATTCAATAATAATTACAATCTGAAATGGTTTTTGTGCTTAAAAAAAGTTGAGCAGTGATGGCTTCAGGTTTCCACAACTTGCAAACTAGCACAGTAGTTCATGACTGACCCTTAAATAAATGTTGCTGCACAGACATGAAGCTCTAAGATTACTAAACAGTGCTAACATTTTTTTTTTTAATTCTGTCTCTGCATCCAGTCTCTGGTCTGGATCAGGCTGAGCTCCTCGTGACCAGTATGAATCCAGCTCTTCACAGTACAAAAAATGTAATTGTTTTATGTAATTTTTAATAGTTGATTCCGTCCAGCATAACCTTAAAGTCTTGCAAACATGTTAAATATATATGTTTCTCCTAAAAACATATACAAGAACAATGTACAATATGGTTTTGTGCATTTGTTTATTTGGCACATTTCCAGTTAACTATAGGAACTGCAGCGAGAATTTGTATTTCATCACCAGCCTACACATATCTGTGTACTTTTTTGCACATACTAAAAGAGCATGAAATACAAAGAAAATGAAGATGTGCCAAGTGCCCAAAGTGCTCAAAATTCAGCAAGGTCTTCTGTTGAGGTTTTAAGTCTCACTGAAGTCGTGCGCCTTACGACTACAACTAGTTACAATTGGCTGAATAAAGTATCAGTATATTACCAGTATGCTAAATGTAAAAAAAAAAAAGAAAAAAGAAAAATACAAGAATAATTCTCACTAACTGTAAGATTTTCAGCAGGTATATTCCATGGCTGCACTATATCTTATGTGCGTGGGCAGAAATGTAAATGCTAAGTCATGCAGGATCCCCTGTTACTGGATGTACTTGAAAATGGTGTACATCTCAGCAAGATTTGGTTTTTAATCCAACTTCGTGTTACACAGGCACACTTCCACCCTCTTCTTTACTAAAGAAGCAAAGAAGTCATGCATCTGGAAGTGGATCACAACCTTTTTTTTCTGGAAAAAAAAAAAAAAACACCTGCCAAAGTTGTAAGCTGGGTGAAAGAACAGTGATGTTGGCTGAATAAACAGGAACAAACTTGGACCCTTCAAAGGAATATCTGATGGCTAGAAAAATAATACAGCGGAGGAGAAAAGAAAAATCCCATCTCCACATTCTCACCCTCTCTTTTTTTTTCTTTTGCTCCTTTGTCTCTCTCATACAAGCTCAAACACCCAAACACATTTCAATCACGGATAGACATGACAGCAGATCAGTTGAGCGTTCGCAACCTCATAAATGGAAATGACTCATCTGTCATTCATCTATCCTGGATGGCATTTCTCTTTCTTTCACTTCAGGGGAATGAAGTCCATTTGGCTGGAGACCCAGTCTCCTGATAGCTCACAGTCCGAAAGCCTGGCACCAGGAGAATATATTTTGTGTCTGTGATAAGGCACACAACCATTATTTGTTTGCGACTGCAGGTTTGACATTTATGTCTGTTGCAATATTTCTTATTCTTATTTCACATTTTAACAGACAAGACTGTGAACCTTTAATTGATAAGTCCAGTGAGACTGCTAGTACTCACCTTAGGAAACAAAACATCAAAAGTGAAAAATGTTAAATTGCTCACATCCATTTTTTTTGGCCCCCACTTTGCGCTCACTGCCTATGTAGCTGTCTGATGGCAACCAGAGAACTCTTGTAGCCCATAGCTTATTCATGCACTCTAACACCTCAGAGAGACGTACAAGAATAACAGATCAGATTCTCCTTGAGTCAGGTATAATGTAGCCTTACAGCCTAAAAGCCCAGGCTTTGAAAAAAAAAAAAAAAAAACCCCTTTGCCACTCTCGAACATCCTCAATCCTCTTGCTAAAAACGGGAATCAATTATCTGTCTGAAACCTCACTGCCTCTGCCCCTACCTGGCTGCCAGATCCCATATGGTAATGTAGATAGCAGGGGATCATATTGCTAAAAAGCTTAAGAAGTGAGAGATCCCCCCGGCTGATTTCTATTGAGCTGTGTCCCTTGACGCTTTTCAATGCTTCAGGAGGGTCGGCTCTGTGCCATTGTTCGGTGAATGGAGAAGTTAACATCGCCCGGCCCTGATGGGGATTGTTACTTCAAATCTCTGCTAAACTGTGGATTGGGAATTCCACTATCTGGTATCTCCTCCTTTGTGGTGTGATGAGCTCCATCTTTGGGCCTTCTTACAGGAGTAATTTGACCGGGGAAATGTATAAGAGGGAGAGAAAGCGTGAAAGAGGGTCCTCTGCGCCAGCCCATTGTGAGAGTTTCTTGAGTAAGAGAGTCCACGATGCCTTTCATCATGTGTTATTTTGGCACAGTTGCTCAGTTCTCACCAGATACACTAGCTGATATTGCCACTTACACAAGGGATTACTGAGATTCCTCGCTATATTGTAAAATTTGAACATGATTGGGAGCCTGAAAACAAAGTGATATTGTAGTGAAGGAGAACAGAAGCCCTCGAATAAAGGAGCCTCAGTTTAATCAAGTAAACTGCATGCATGTGAAATTTGTAATGAATAGCCCTGAACCTTGAAGAAAAATGGCTTCAAGCCAGGGCATATTTCTTAGAGTGGTTATTTGTCGTTTTGAGATTTAAAAATTAACTCCAACAATCAACAGCAGGCGAAAGTAGTGGACTAGGAGCTACCCGCCGCCGCCACAACATTAATGTACCCCTATCGCTCACTGAAAAAGTATGAAGCTTAGTATCATTCACGTACATCTGTGTTGCAGCATTATCACATTCATTCAACACTGTTGTCTTATGACCTTCACATTTTGTGTCAGCCTATAGTTGTTATCATAGCTCACGTTGTTCAGTTCTTAGGCAGAAAACAGCCAAAGTAAAACCATAAATCACCTCCATTTGGAGTGTTTTTTCCATAGGGTTTGTGTTATCAATAGTTACACTAAAGATGAAGTTGTAATTGTCCAAACGAGATCAGAACTGCAGTTGTTTAGGCTGAACCATGTGTCAACAAACTGTGAACTTGGCAAACATAATAACCTAACATCGTAACTTTCCGCCTTCATAAGTATATCTCTTGTACATATCCTGAAGGTTGCCACACTTACATCAACTGGCAGCCAGTATGAACCTCCATACTCTTGTCCAAACTCTTCTAATATGATATTACTGACACTGTAGTTTGTTTAAATTGTAGATCTGCGTACATGCTAAAACTTGACAGAATAAAGATGAGGTGAAAATTTCGACACAGAATACACATTTTAGTTTTCTGACATTTGTGATGTATCTTCAGTACATTGCCTCTGTATTTTACATTTCCGTCTGTAGCAGAAACAGCACATTTCATACCTTAATAAATATAATTTGGTTAAAGATACCAACTTCATATTTTGCACATATATTAATGCAGACATGTTCTTTCCAGTGATATAATTGTTTTTATGGTAGATCTTGTCACACATGACCAATATGCATTTGGTGTGATATGATGTTTTTCATTTTTTAACACCTCATACATCAGAACATTTCAATTTAATATAAAAATAAAATACAAATATTTTATCACCAAAATGGTACCACAGCATGAGAAATAAATACCAAAAATTGAAAGATCTGATGTGGTCCAGTGTTGAGATACAACGGGACAAATTTGCTCTGAAGCACAGACAGTTTTTTTTTTGTTACAGTTTTTTGTCACAGTTTTCAGCAAGTTAAAATTGAGCAAATGTGCATCTGTGGATCTTCTTTCACAGAAGTTAAAGACAACTCGTACCTTAGAAAAACTCATGCATGTATCACGAAGAGTTCAAAAGTAATTACTTATTGAACTTAGCATCTTTTTCAGTAAAATCAGCGTCACGTCCGATTTTCAAAGATCCAATATCTCAAAGACTAATTAAGATAAAAGGCTGACATTTTGTATGGTGTTTACTTGGACTAATGACATTGTTTTTTTAAAAATTTGAAGCAAATGAGGAACATTTTCTGAAATCTGGTGATTTGAAGTGAATGTTATTTCTTACGGCAGTGATGCTGTGTTTCCAGTTTACTATCTGTCCTTCCACATGAATGAACAGAGGTTAGAATTGTGAGCTTCGTCCGTGTATACAACTCTCTACAGTCAGACCAGCAGACTGAGGCTACAGGGGCTCGCTACTCACTCTAGTGGTGAGAGATCGGCCGGTCCTGCCAGACAGTTCAGTACAAATCTCTGCAATGCAAAACATTGGCATCTTAATAACATCGAAACTCTTTCCTTCTGAAGACAGAGAGAAAGACTTTTCTCTTTATTTTTTGGCCATTGTTGAATATTTTAAAGTAGAAATATTACAAATAGCTAATTTAAAACAAATTTAGCTCAAATCTTTATAGACGCAAACAGCAGTGAATCCAGTCACGTTGGCGTCTCTTTTGAATCTTTTGCTCATGTGTTTTAGTTTTATTTTTCATTACTGATACGCTTTGTTAAAGAGGGTAAGGAACACCATAACCAACAATACCAACCAATCTGCAATACAGCATATGCAGGCATAATCTATGCAGTGTGTTTACTGCTCTGGTTTTGTCATTAACATTATAGGCCCATATATTGTCATTCACACCTTCTGTTATATTCACCCTGCTCAGCAAAAAATGGATGACTAATCCAGTCTTGTCTTTGCTGCAGTCGCTCAGGTTCCCTAGGATTTATATTTTGTTGGACTTATTTTTGTGTCACAATTCACACCCAGTGCCAATGTGTTTTACTTTTATTCTGGCCACTTGCAATTTTGTATTTGGCGACAAACTTGCAATGCTGATGCCTTTTTTTTTTATTAATTGTTAACACAATTTATGTTTCATTTGCCTGTTATTTACTTATTTTTTTTTTACCAACAGTTTATATTTCTTTAGAGCGTTTGCAGAATCATCCAACAGTGGCGTTGTAGTGAAGTCAGTGGGTTGTCTACCAAACCAGGACAGCACACTGCAGGTTTGAGTTGGTGAGACGAGGTTGTTACTTCATGTTAATTTGGCACATAAAACAACAACATGCCATTTATGCTAATTTCAGCTGTGCAGTGTGAGAACAAACCCCACATGTACCTGCACCGTAAATAACACAGACTAATAAAGACATATTTACATGGCTTGTTGGCGTTGAATACAAATTTAAAAGATACCAAACTGTCTCCGTTAACACATTCAGGAAAACTAAACTATGGCATCTAGAACACTTTTTTGTATGAAAATAAGCTGATAAATATTTAGCATAGCGTGTGCTTCCTCATATGCACCTGCAGTCTATACTTATGGGAATTCTTCTAACTTTGCTGTAACATAACAAGGCCAAATGCAGCATGCAGCCTATAGTGAATGTGTGACATATAGTGAGAAAAATACACAACTGCATATTATAAAATAGTCTTCAAATCACCTTCAAAGCATATCAGTTTTATTACCTAAATTAGATAGACAATATAAATCACTGCAACAACAATGTTATGAACTGCGCAAGAGCAAGGTATATATATATATATATATATATATATACTGTATATACATAGAAATGAAAATTTTACCTGAATACTGAATGTGAGTCACGTTTTGAACATGAACAGAAGAGAAGTCTGGCAGAGAAAGTATAAATTTGTGATTTTATTTGCAATCACCCACACAAAAGCATATTTTGATGTCCAGAGCAGGTGCCTGTTGAGGAAAGAGGGCACTTCATCTTAGAGCAAATGACAATAACATGAAAAAAATAATCAGGTCTGAACAACAGTTTTCAAGAAGGTTGTCGAGAATAAAGCCAGGCAAACACTAGAGGATTTTAAAATCCGACCCAACATTTGACATGTGGTTGCACCACACACAGACGGAGAATCTTCACAGATAATCTTATCTCTAATCTCAAACATGCACACACTACAAGATTTAGGAATAATTGAATATCACACACTACAGGATATCATTAAGGTTTTCATGCCCAATGGAGCAGCCGCCACCTCATGTGACCTCACGTCATGTCATCTCAGGGAGACGCAGATGTAAATAAAAACTTCTGTAGTGATGAAGCTGAAGCAGTATGAATGAGGAAATAGTCGGGAAGATGCTGTCAACATGCAAGAACCAGAGGTGAGATGTTTTCTGTTCATTTCAATGTCTGTCAAAAGTAATTTGATAGCTGACGTTAGCCTTGTTTGCCTCAAGAGCTACAATTTTACCGTTGCTTGGTAGCCTCTCATTGGCTGTGGTTCTCTTTGGATGTAATCGCTCCGATTTTCGCTCCTAAATATCAAACTATTCTCCGGGTGGCCCCAATCACTTTGTGAGCAATTTGGGAGAGTCAAAATTTGATCGGACCCAAAAACAGGCTAATTATCTTCTAGTGTGGGGCCAGTGTAAGAGAGAGGTACAGGGGAAAAGAAAGGGAGGTAGTTCACAACACTTGTCGTCACATAACTCCTTGAATCTATGTATGTATGTATGAAAATGTATTTACTTCATTTCATTAAGACACAAATTAAAAATGCCAAATTATCAGTGTCTGCCTTTTTTACAAGCCTGAACATGTTATTATGAAACTTCACTCACACAATAAATTATTGCTTATAGGTAGGTTTTAGGAGAATAACATTCTTAAGTTTTAAGAATGTTATTACGAGTTTCAGAAAGCCTGAAAAATATTTTTCAAAATAACTATTTCAGTTTCTTTCTTCTGTCTGTTTGAGACGGAAGTTTTGAGTTCATTAGGAAACAGAGGATAGCAATAAGATAGATGCTAGGTAGACAATAAGGAAAGGAAAACAAAGAAAAAGAAACAGACATCACTGTGAATTAGGGAAAAGAAGAACATACAATATAGGTGACCTCTGAATGGAAAATATGATGAAAATTTAAACCCCAAGTCAATTTGTGTTTATATAATTGTACAGATATCAGGAGGAGAGGTTGACTGCACTCACAGCAACAAATATTGCCTATCAGACATTATGTTTGTGCACTACTCATTTATTTCCTGAATTATGTTGTGTTGCTGCCTGGATTATACTTACAGCTTGTGTAGGATGTGTTACATGTATGTATGTACCACAAGCTAAAGAGAACTGAAAGGTGGTGGGAGGACTTTAATCGCAAAAACTGCAATAACATCTACATGTGGTAAATTAGCAAGAACATCGACACTGGATTCAGGCAGTTTGAGTATTGTGAAAACCTTATGCTTATGTTTACCTTATCCAAGAGTTGTGAGCGCCTATAAACAGTAAGGAGTATAATAAGACTTTTGTTACTTTTAGCACATATTGTAAGAGAAAATAATACACCGTGTGAACATTTAACTGATGCAAAATAACTAACAATTACTCATTATGGGGTTTCGTATTGTGTTTCAAGGTAACAATTCTTCCTTTAAAATGTTTACGCTGTTGCAAGTTCAAAGCATATAAACATCCTTTGCAGATCATCAAATGATTTTAAGAGCTTTGTAAAACAAATGATTAAAAAGTCAAATGATTAAAGTCAAATGATTAAACATAGTGTTTGTTATACATATGGTTGGAAAAGCAGAGCTATCGCCTCCAAGGTTAAATCCTTTTCAACACACGGTACAAACAGAATATTAGCAAACAAATATTATGTTCTGACACTTAATGTGCCTGTGGCATGCCACCTGTTAATTAAAAAAAAAAATGATAATAAAAAAAATTAATGATGCAGTTTTGTTATCATCAACTTCTTTTCTCTTTAGAAAACAGTTTCAGTTAAGCAGTAATAACATTTTATAATTTTTGTCCTCACGCAGTGCCCTTACATAGATCTAACAACAGTCAAAACGGACAAAATCCAGAACCAACTTGGAACAAATTACAGAAAGATTTTAAAGTCTTCATTTTAAATTTTAAACGCTGTCACATTTGACTTTTGTTTCCGTTTTAATGTTTTAGTGACTGCAGCTCTTCTCAAGGTTTTATTAGTTTACTGAGTCACTGTTGTGTATTTTTTTTCATTGCGTTTCTTTCACTCAGCTCTAATGAGTCAGAAGCCTTTGTAATGTCGGACATTCTGGCAGAGCACAGGAGACCACCTGATAAACACAGTTTAATTGGGGATGTTCCACGTGTTCCTAAGGGTGATCACTTTCCAGCCTTTTTTGATATAAATTATGTTTTGAAGGAGATTACCAGACTGAGGTAAGGCTTCTCCAAAACCACTTAAGTGCCTCAGGACATGAAACGTACTGGTCCCACACTCAGCAGGGATCAGTGATACATGGAGGAAACATGCATAGCTAGTGTTTGATTTACAGAGCAGAGAAAGAATGGGATGCTCTATGGAATTAAAGATATCTGACCTCACAGTCTGACTGACCGAACCAAGAATGGACATTCAATAGATATCTTGTTACCACCACCATGGACCAGGAGCCATTCTGGTTCATGCACCACATTTTGAACTATTCAGACCATTTTGATCAAAATAAATTGGTTCAGAACCTGGAAAGTTGGTTCCAAGCTTTAAAAGAAATCATAGTTTTTCCCATAAATTGTAGCATGAACCGTGAAGACATCAGTGGACATGTCATATTCTAAATTCACCAGGTTGAAGAGAGGAGTCAGAAAACAACATCAATAGAGAAAAATGAGAAAGTGGTGGAAAAAACAGAATGTGCAGTATTCTGCCGATGACATGCAGTGCTTGGTGGGGATTTGGTCATCTCCTGAGTTTCAAGAAAAGCTTGAAAGTAACATGAGAAAGAACTAGCTGCAGAGTTCACCAAGACTGGTTTTGCTCGAATAGGCAAGAATAAATAATAAACAGCAAAAAAACCATTTGAAGGATTGCTGAGTCTGAAAAACAAAAGAATGTCAAAAAGTGCAGCAACATTATGATCTGGGCTGGTTCTCTAGATGGTACCTCTGCTTCAAAAATTCTACAGTAAATGGAAATGGTTCAGGAGCCAGAGTTAATTTAGAGGAAAACGGCCCCTGATAGCCCTTTTCCTCCAACATGTAGCATTTCAACCAAAAATAAGTTGGTTCAGAACCGGGTACTTTGGCTCACCACTCGAACCAAAAAAATGGTCAGTTTTTCCTTGACCGTAAATGTGAACCATTGTGAAAGTGTCATATTTTACAGTTGGAAAAGAGAGGATGGAGATGGCAACAATGTGTAAGTCTCAGACATGGGTTAACTTCTGACTAAACCCAGTGCTTGGTTGTGATCTAGTGTCTAAATTTATGGAAAAAATAGAAAGTAGCGCAAAAAAGAGTAAGCAGGGCTTGATTTGAATGCAAGAACAAACAATAAATAAACACACAAACAATGTCAAGGATTACTGAGACTGAAAAAAATATTGTCAAATAACGGAGCCAGATGTGGAGCATTGTGCACCAGCCTCTGTTAATGACATATCCTTGGTTAAAATGGTTCCTCTCAAAACCTGTGGAAACACAGGCTGGTGAACTAGATGGAACTAAGTACGTATCAAAGAATTCTGAACGGAACCGGTTCAAGAGCCAGAACTAATAGTGTGGCAAAGGCCTATATGTGGAAGACAAATGACTTCTGCCTAACACACAGGGAGAGGGACACCCTGTCCTCTTCCTTCTATGGATCGCAGGATTTTAACGCCAGTAAATGGTTTTTGGACTCTGTCACTTTTCTTGTACTATTATGATGCTATATCCTTTATGCTGCTCTCTAGCAGAAGGCAGAGATAATTTTAATTCAATTGCATGCCCTTTTAACTTCATTTATTAATATTTTAAAGGCACGCTATGGAAGGTTTGCATATGTTTTTTTGTTTTTTTTGAGTTATTAAGCATCTCCACTCTGCCCGTCCGTTTACCATCAAAATCAAGTCAACCTCATCTCTGTCTCTGCATCAGGTCTGCATTAAGTCTCCCAACTTATGGTGTTACAAAACAGTGCTACAAACCAGTGGCAGCTGGTGCTAAACAAGACTTGGGGGGGCGTAAGAGAATATGAACACAGCAGTTATGAATATGTGTGCGGAGCCAAATTTTTTTATGCTTAATTCAGCTGATAATGCTTGTGTTGACATATCATAAGTCTTTCATTTTAATAAAAATAATTAAAATTGCACAAGCATTTTAATGAAAAATGAAAGCCTCGTGCCTCGCATCCCAAGCTCACAGGTGGGAAGCTGACTGGTTATCCATTCAACCACAGAACAGACACTCAGTAGGAGCCCTACATCAGCTATGCAGCCAAGTAGTCAAGTGGCGCTTGGTTTCATATTCCTTTAAGTTACAGCCCCTCTGTAAAACATAGGGGTGTAGGAGACTAAACAGAGGAGTAACAGGCTGAAAAAGACAAAACTGTGTTACCTGTGACATTTGGAGCAGATTAATCATCTGCTTCATTCTGATTCTGAAAGCATCTGTATCCTGTCTGGATCTCACTCAAGGCCACTTGGCAATGCAGCAAAAATCATCCAATCACATAAAGCACAAGAAAATATAAACTAATCTGATTGGTTCTGGGGCGCGAATAATTGCGCCCTACAGTGATTCTTTAATCCTCCAATCAGAGCATTGTCTTGTGTCACCTGTTCGCCAAAAGTTTTAGGAGCCACATACACATTAATTTGGCCAGTGCCCCATGACCAGGAAGTGAATATATTAACACAGAAGTTAAGTAAATACTGTTAAAAACAACTTAAACAAACTATAGGACACAGGAGGAGTCATGATAATACAAATCTAAGCATTTCAGAGACATTTTTGCTAAAATTAACATGTTTGATATTATGTTTAAATAGCTCTTCTCCAAGTAATCTTAGGTGGGGCGGCGCCCCTGCGCCCCCTATGGACCAGCCACCACTGCTACAAACATCATAAATGTTTTGCATATAAAGTGATTAGCTTTGTTTAATTAATTCATTAATTCATAATTAAGATTTATTTGGGTGTTAGAGATCCTTTTAAATTACCATCAAGAGAACAGTCTCATTTTAGTGTCACAAGCTGAATCTTTTTTACACTATATCACTTCAACTGTGTTTACTTATATAGCACCTTTCCTGCAAAATGTACTTCACAGAGCAAGACAGCACAACACAGTTCTCCACACTTAAAACTGCTAAAATGCAAATA
>JAPQRN010000021.1:5258537-5278617 GCA_037367275.1 Coranthus polyacanthus
TATGTACACATGTACATGTACACATGTACACATATATCACTGAATGAATGGGTTTCTGTTGCTGTCACAGAACTGAGGACAGTTCCTGAAAATAAAATGAAAATCCTCCTGGCAAGAATACATTGGGTACATGTGATATTATTTAATGCTAAACCTGTAAATAATTAAAAGACTTAATTTTTAAGCTGTGCTTTTACAGTTACTGTTGTCACTTCATACCAATATACCTATTCATACCTACTGACACAATACCAAATGCAAATGTGAAATGTCTCACATGTTATTGAATTTTGAATATATTTCCCTTATATATAATACATTGGTTGAATTGTTATGCATTTCCTTATGGATGGTCTAAACTCTCAATCCATGTCCTTCAGCAATTAAGATCAACAATGAGAGCACACCTTTATTAGGAAGGGCTTTACAGTGAAGAACATAGATCACTTTATTTTAATAATTCATCTGATGAATAATGGAATATGCATAATCACATAATAAAGTAGATATTCATGAGCCTCTTGTCTTGCTCTTTTCTGCATGCCACATGACAGTGAGATGTGTTTTGGTGTTTCACAGGATCATGTACAGTTATCAAAGATGGATCATAAGAAGTTCCTGGTGACTGGATAATACCAATGCGTTACGTATCTTGTATCCAAACTAATGCAGAAACACACCACCTCTGTGTGGAAGAATCTCTCTCTCTCTCTTAAATCTGGTCTGACAATAATGACTATCTCCAGTGATATGCAAATGTGCGACATGTATAAAGATTCACTTTGTGAGGTTATTAAATGTTTCACAGTCGATTGGCTTGGTTCACTGCGCATGTAAGCAGCAGAAAATCAGCCACATTTAAATGCGGTTTCAAGGGAGCACAAGGCAGAATGATGATGGGCATACTTCTAAGAAAAACAGTGATATTTAGAAAGACAATGCAGCTGTAATAATTCACTAGACATTAGACAGTCTTCATAGCCTCACATCTCATATCTTGAAATTTGTAAAAATAAATAAATATAAATAAAATGACAAGGGCATGAAAAAGAATTGAAAATCGTGAATCAAATATCATTGCATGTACTACATACAATGACACTTTGGCTACATTTACAAACTACAGATCAACATAGATCCACACATGCTTATATTCCAGCCTAGTGTAAGTGGGCCCAACGGGACGTTCAGAGATGGGTGCTGCAGTGGCGGCTGGTGCTAAACAAGACCTGGGGGGGGGGTATTCTCATATTTAAGAGAATATGAACACAGCAGTTATGAATATGTGTGCAGAGCCAAATGTTTTCATGTTTCATTCAGCTGATAATGCTTGTGTTGACATATCGTAAGTCTTTCATTTTAATTAAAATGATTAAAATTACACAAGCATTTTAATGAAAAGTGAACGCCTCACATCTCAAGTGGCGTTTGGTTTCAAATCCCGTTAAATTGCAGTCCCTGTGTAAAACACAGCATTGTAGGAGACTAAAGAGAGGAGTAAGCGGCTGAAAAAGACAAAACTGTGTTACCTGTGACATTCAGAGCAGGTCTGCTGTACGTTCATTCTGAGCATCTGTACCCTGTCTGGATCTCACTCAAGGCCACTTGGCAGCGGAAATCATCCAATCACATAAAGCACAAGAAAATATAAATAAATAAATATGGTCGGCACCCAGCAACCAGGAAGTGAATATATTAACACAGAAATTAAGTAAATACAGTTAAAAACAACTTAAATAAATGTTGACGTGAGCTATAGGACACAGGACGAGTCATAATAATGAAAATCTAAGCATTTCAGAGACATGCTAAAATTAATATGTTTAATTTTATGTTTACATAGCTCTTCTTCTCCAAGTAATTTTAGGTGGGGCAGCACCCCTGCGCCCCCTATGGACCAGCCACCACTGGGGTGCTGTGTGATGCAAATTACACAAATTAGTGCGAATAGAAGAGCTGGACAAAATAATGCAAAAACCTAAGAATGTATATATATATATATATATATATATAGTACCACAACCTTTGCCTGGACCAATATTTAAATCAGCTTCAATCTGAATGTAAAAATCTGTACGACTACTAGGTATGGGCTATTTTTTACAATGAAAAGCCTCTGGGTTACAAGCAAAGGAGAAGGACTAGTAGTATGGGAGCCCATGCAAGTCTTTTCACTTAATGCAACAGACACAGTGTTTGCATGGGGGTGTTTTCACCTTGGAACATGTGAAAATAATGAAAAAACTACATCCAGCACTGTGCTTGCAGCACATTGTGGGTTCAAGGTACGTAGTGACATTTTCCAAGCTTGATTACAGGATTTTTTTATTTGTTATTTGGGTGCTCTTCATAATAACTTAAGCCTCTGTAGCCACTGGCCTTTGTGTGAGCCAAGTGCAGTGCTGTCATACAGTTTCTGTAAATTGTCTGTCTTTTTTTTCTTTTGTGAATAATTCAGTGAATTTCAGATGTATGGTAATTTCAACCTTGAATTTCCAAAACTGCTAAATGTCCAGAAACTAAATTGCAAGTGGCTTCTCAAACTTATAGTTAACTTATTTCACACCTTATATTCAAACAGAGTGGAAAGATGTTTATTTTTTTAATTTGCGAGGGGGGTTCAAATTTTGTTTGGCACAGCAGTTAACCTCTATTTAAAGTCATACAGATTCAAATGTTCTTCTAAAAATGGCAGAAATCTAACCTCGGTGTAGCAATTCTGTTATTTTGCCTGCCCCTGCATGCATGGGAATTTTTCTGTGCGTTTTGTGTCTGTGCATGGCTGTTTATAACTAGAGCAAGCTAAGGGTGTGTGTTCAGCAGTGGGGCCACTCGGCGCTCTCAAAGAGACTGCCTTTGGGAGCTGCAGTCTCCCTGATGGATGGCCTACCCACCTTCTAATGTGCGCTCCCATGTAGTACCACCAACCCAGCTGCTTCTAACCCACGTTCCACTGGGCTTCTTTGGCATAAAGCACTCTCAACCCCGAAACCTGCGCCGCTACTATATTTGAGTTTGGATATAGACACTATTTTTATTGTGGCAGAGCCAATAGAGGTAACAAAATTGCAGCTGAAATGTACCTTTTTACCCCCAATGAAACTGTGAACGTCTAACCTAAAACAAAGGCAGAGAGTGAAAGAAAAAAAAAAAACCTTGTTGTAAAGACTTGATGATTTCTGAAAAACAAAGGCTGAATTGATGTATGTTTCATAAAACTATCAGCTAACAACGAGAGCACACATGAAAAAGCCCTCTGTGCTTAAGGTGTTTATTTTAATTACATGTCAAGGAGAGAACTGATCTGCAACCATGTTGGGTTGAACAAAGGTAGAGAAATGCATTACAAGACAATCTAATGTTCAACAGCCAATGGACAAACCTACTGTATCTACTAAGTAGGGAACCAGTTTGATTGGAATGTATCGTCAATGATTAGCCCAGTGGTGTCTGCTACTCAGAATTGTGAAAACTAAAAAACAGAGAATCACAGTGATTGCAAGGATGTAACAAGCCATACGGACTGTCCAAGTACAAACAGGAGAACTTTTAATAATACATTATAAATTATAAGTCATTGGGACCCAAAGAAAAGTACATCTTCTGAGGCACGAAGCCTTTAATTAACCTTTTTTACACCTTATATTCAAAAATAGGGGACAGATGTTTTTTGCGAGGAGGTTTCAAACGTTGCTTGGCACAGAATTTACAGCTGACTTCTGTTAAAAGTTACGACAGATTCAAACATTCTTCAAAAAATATAAAGATTTCTTCAAAAATCCCCTGATAATCCCAACCAGATGATACAGCACAACAACTGAAAGAGCTGAAAAACATTTGATGAAGTAGGCATCTGTTTACCCATACTTTTAAAGATCCTATCAAAACCCTCCTAACGTCCATATGTCTCTCCAGCCGCAGCTTTAATAAACAATTTTAAAGTGCACAAATTTGACAACGCTGCATTTTCTAGCACCTGTCTTGATGACTATGGATGCATCATTTCCATTCACAGCTGCTGGCTGTTCCCAGGTCGAGGAAAGTAACTCATCAGGCTTTTGTGGTCACAGTCTGCAGAAAGAGAGAGAGAGATGAAAGCTTAGACAGATTCAAAAAAGCTTCAAAATGTACTCTCCATTTCCATCCCTAGTCCTTTTTGGGCTACATTTGCAGGTGCTGGGCTGTGTCTTGTATGATGTTTGAACTTGACGGCCCATGTGGGAGGTTTAAATGTAATGGAAAATAGAATGTTTTTCATGGCACTACAAAGAAATCAGTGATGTTGCCAGTATACTTTGAAAGCATTTTCAGATTTGGTTGTTTTAGAGAAGTGGAATTTAAAGCTATTACTTAGCGCGAGTCATGTTTTTTTTTTTTTTTTAAATTTACATCTGTGTTTGCCTGACAATGACATGAAATCTTTTTTTGAGAGATTCACATCAACCACTTTGGAAGGATCTACATGCACAGGCTGAAAGAAGTCAGATTAAAGGTCACCAGTGGTGGGTGTAGTACTGATATTGCACATTCATAGAGGGCTGAAAGCATTTGTTGTAGTGAATGTGTATGATTACCTGTTTTATAGGGAAAAAAGGATACATTTCTTTTCACCACTGAAGTAAATCTTGGGTGTGTTGTTGATAAATCCTCTTTTTAATTAGAAAACATGCTGAATTCTATTTCCTCTAAAAAAATGACTAAATTATGCTGGATTTATTTTTGTAATGGTGGCACTTGTGCCTGGAATGTTGTCAAAGTGTTTCAATAGACATTACAGTCCTTTCAAATTGATGAGTTATTTGTGGTCAAGGGCGACAGCGGAGATAGAGGTATGTTGCTCTCTACTGCATTATGCTAATCTAGTCTCCCCACTGTGAAGTATTTATTAAAGTAATGAATAAAGCCCTGAGTGTTTCAATCCCTTTCATTCTCTTTTTTTTATGAATTGAAACACTATTCTATTAATAATTTTCATATCATTTTGATTTGTGCATCACTTGGCTTTCAAAGAGACTACTTTTTAGATTACTTTTCTGCTACATAGGAAATGCTAATGCTAATATAAAGGCGCTATGTGTATGTCAGTGAAAAGAGGGAACATTGGTGCTAGTCATACTACTGTACATCTAATACTCTAAGAAATGCAGTGAGACAACTCTTCTTTGCCTTTGCGAAAATAAATAAATAAATAAATATAACAACAGCACAAAAACAGGCCACATTGACGAACATATAGAAATAGTTTGAAGATCATAAATAAATAAACAATATCAGAATGTTCATTTAGAAACAGATGGCGGTGATTATGTCTACCTTATGAACACCTGTAACTAGTCTGCTTTGTTGATTCTTCGCTTCCTCTCAATAATATAGAACTTCTACATGAGGAAAGAAACATCTCTTATACCCAATTGTATAAAGGACACAGGAATTTAAAACTTTTCTTGCATGGAAGTCAGAGAAACGACTAATGATTGGATTTTGTCACAACCACAACATGAATCCAAAATGGCAGGTGAAACTGCTCAAACCAATGGTTAAAAGCCTGTTAGAAGGTCATATGTATGTCATATGCACTTTTAGGTGTTTGATGACAGCACTGGAGTATCTACTGTAGGTTTTGGAACAGAATGCTTTGAACACTGATATGATTTGATGTGAATTTCAAAATGGTTTGACTTCAGATCAAGCTTAATGCTTCATTAATCAGTGTAACACGTTGCACCACCACTGTCTGGCATTATACTAAGGGGATAGAAGGACAGATGTGATGCTCAAATGCTTGCCTCTAAGGTGTAAGGTGTAGTGAAATTACTAGTGTATTTAATGTCTTTTATATTTGTATTACTTTCTCGGCTCTTTGAACTTGTAGGGAGGTTGTTTTTTTTTGACAGATAATGGCCACTGCTCATATAAATGTTGTCTGGAATCAGTTGATGAGATTTGTATTGTATAGCATTTTTTTTTTTTAAAAGGCCGCACAACAGGAGGAGGTCAAAGACATTTTTATGTCATAGAAAAATCCATATTTCTTTCTAATTCATTGATACATGATAGTATCAGAGGAGAGACCTCAGCACTGGTGTAAGATGTCTACAGCACACAAACAGGAGATGTTAGAGAGGTCTTGAAGACTTCTTCAGATCTTGAAGCAGTAAAGCTAGAATTTTTTTTATTCATAATTTATAATGTGTAACCTTTACAGTTGCCTGTGATAGATTGGTAAATGTCTGCTCCTCCATTGTAAAAACTTAACAGATTGAAGACACTGGATTAATGTATGAATTTCCTGTCAAAGCCAGAGTAGAGTCTAATGGAATATTCTCATGATCAACCTGCTTTATTATGAGTGCACTGTGACTGTAACCTTATAGGTTTATGTAAATATTGAACCAACTATCTATACTACATCACAGACTACTTTTGGGAAGTCATTCCTAAATCCACCCACAGATGAACAGAAACAACAACTAGAGGCCTTTAAACTGCACAGTTGAGTTGATCAAGTCACATCAACTGAAAGTTTCTTCTTCGTTTTTATCCTTAAACAGCTCCTTTGAAATATCATGAAAGCCTTTTTAAAATGTTTATATGGTGATGCCCGAGTTTCCTAACCATCTAAAACAACATATCTGTGTTGCTCTTCTTTTAGAATAATTTAATTCGCTCGCTTAGAGTAGGGAGCACGTTGCTCAATTTCTAAAATATCTAATCAGAGCTTTGCAAAGTGGGAGGGGGGGATGGGTGCAGAAAAGGAATGAAATCTAATTCATTAAAGTCACTGACCCAAATAGAATTAACCGGTGGCCCGGCGTAACCAAGTATGCGTGAACTTTCAAATATTAGCAAGGTGCGCGGTGGTCTAAAGGTGGCAAAAGGGGGAAAGGTTGAAACAGCTCAAGAGCAGCATAATAGTACTTTTTGTGTTTCAACTTGACTTTTAGAACGCAGAAAACAATTAAAGACCTATGGAGTGATGCTCATTTCTAATGTTAACTATGTTGCATTAACAATGTAAAAAAGGTCAGTGCAGCGTCTGTGGATAAATCCTAATTAGGGCCATCAGACTAACAGAACAAAACCATGAAAATTATGCAGAAAATACACTCATACACATGGAGTGCCAACTATAAGTAATTGACAAATTAACTCTATAGCATATTTGGACAAAGATGCTGAAACTGTGCTAAGTGCATTAATTTTAATTTAATGAAGTTTAAAGAATGGTTAAAAGCTATTATTTAATTACAGTTCATGGCTAACCCATTCCTGCGTTGAGACTATTCTGTTAAAACGCTTCTGTGCTTTTTGCTATGAAAAAAAAGAACAGGGCTTTAATATCGTGTTCAAAATACTAACTATCTATATGGCATATAAAACTGTATATCAGTGATTCTCTCTCACTCCCTAGCGCTCACTCTGTATGTTAATTGATGACCTTGGTGTGTCTCTCTTTTTAGCCACTGACTGATCAGTGTAATCGGCGAGATCATTATTAGCAAGATCAGTAGCTCCTCCAGTCCTATTCACTGCTATTCATCACATCAGGACTTAATTGGATTGCTAATTGATGTGTAGAAACCCATGTAATTGCACTAAAAGGCACTTTCTGCTAGCCTGCCATGCAGGAGGGGGGCGGAGTACTCTCAAGCTGTCAGACATACAGTCTATCCAACATGTGACATTTCTGACCATGTGAAACATGAAAGTGCTGCAAGGAGTGAAAAAAAGGGGAGTAAAAGTGTTTACCACCGTGTACTTCACAACAAGAGCAACAAAAATAAAGAAGATGTCACCTTGCAAACACGTGCACAAAACACACACACACAGGCTCTGGTTGTCCTCTAAATCTGGAAGAAAAAAAAAAATGTTTTCTCCACCTCCTGACACTTGTTAATACCAAAAAGCCTCTGCACCGTAGTCAGTGGGAATTATACCAGCTAACTGATGGCATGCAGTTTAAATTAACATGGTCGATCAACCACGTAATGGACCACAATGAGACGCCATTCAGACTGGAACTAAAGGATCCTTGATGTGGCAGCTAGATAAAACAGAAATCTAATCTCAATTAAGAACAAGTCCCTTTTATTAAAGTCATTACTGTGTTTTCATGGCCCCAGTGGAACAACCCCAGTCTCTGTAAAGAAAAAGCAACAGTACTCTTTTCTAATGTTTTCCCTTTTTTGCCCTTCTGTCAAAGGCAGATTGTTGTGTGTTTGTGCAGCTTACTACAGGGAGTGATTTAGCATTCACTTAATCTTTTTTTTTTTTTTTTCCACCACTCGGTCCCCTTTTTCAAACATCTGGATGATTTCACATTTTGTAATGTCCCTTCAGTGACACCTTATATCTCATGCACAGAGATAGTTGCAATCGTGCCTGGTTCAAAGTCCGTTAGAGGTTTAAGAAGTTTTCCAAATGAAAAAGATGAATAATACATTCTGTCATATGTTCCCCGTTGGCATTTAAATGTTTATACTTTCTGCATGACTCTTAAATACATAGCACACGGATCCGCCATGGGAAGTCGGCTTTCAGTTTTATCTTATCTCAACATAAAGAGACATGTGACACTTTTCTGCCTCATTGATACATTATGTATGCTTTAGGCCTGCATGAAGTCATATATATGTAATGAAAATCAGTATTGTCAGGGTTAAGACGATTGCCACGAAGCACCTCGACATTCATCTCTTTCTTTCTTTCTTTCTTGCATTCTTGCTTTCTTTCCGTGAAAAGGTGTCATACCATTTCTTTCACGCAGACTATCCGACACAATAATAGAGCAGAATTTGCAGATTCTGCCTGCCTTTCCTGTGTCATTACTACCGCAAAAAGACTAAGTGAAAGAGAGAGAGAGAAGCAGGGAGCGCGCAGAGATAAAACTAGAGGGAAAGACAGACTCTGACGACCAGACTGAGCAGATGTTACACAAATGTCAACATTGGCTTCCATCTCCAATCCAGCGAAAATCACATCATCAAATATTTGCTATAGCCGTGGATTTTCCTGTGTGTGTCAGTTCTCACCCAGTCGCTTCTTGTCAGTGTCAGACTTAACAAGGCAGGCAAACTACGCGGAGCCAGCGGCCTGTCAGGTGCAGGGTATCGACACCTCATGGGGCAAAAAAGTCAATCTGTGCTGACAAACGCTCACCACTGCACTGCCATTCTGGCCATACCCCAGGCATCTTAGATGGGAGGGAGGAGGAAAAAAAAACAGTAGTCTGTAGAGGAAAATTAGAACAAACTGTCAGCCCCACTCTGAAACTGAAAGAGAGGGGAAATGTGAGAAGGTGACCCCTTGAATGTGCAATGGAGGCATTTTGACTTGAATTCTGTTCATTTTCTGTCTGTCAGATTTTCGCCTGCCACAGGTCACGAACAGCGTGCCTCTCACCCCAAATGCAAGCTTTGCTGGCAGTGTCATGCAGATTTGAAAGTCTAGTGCATCTGGTGGACCTTTTTTTTGTCTTTTAACAAGGGTGTCACAGTAGAAAACATGTACCCAGTTGCACCATGTTTTTTCTTCCTTAGCTGTGACTCAATGACCTGTGCTGCCTATTACTGTATCTCTTGTAACAGCAAGGACCCCTACTGGGTGAAACACTGTTTTAAACCTACCTGCACTCATGGGCTGGGACTGTTTTCTAGGTTTTTGCTTGGAATCTAACTAATTATACTAAAAAGGCTTTAGTCTTCAGTGGTCCTTAGAGGGTTGCCAGTGTACAAAATAAAAACAGAAGTTAGCGTTTATGTATATTTGTCAGGTTTCGGGCTCTTTTGCTTATTAGAGCCCATCCCCTTTTATTAGTTCTTAAATTTCAAACACAGACAATGGTAGCCTTGGTATTATGAATGTCACATTAATATTCCAACACTTTCTGGAAATAGTTTCGCTAAATAAAATGAAAAAAAATGTGGAAAGCAAAAGAAAAATTCAATAGAAAGGTGGGTCTTATTTGTCCACTTTAATAACTTTTAGCAATATTAATTAGAGGATTTCATCCATGTTATCCATCACTGTAAAATATATATCATCATAAGAGAGTGTAAGTGAACAATGAGCCATTACTGAAGACGTATTTTTATGTAAGGTTATTAGCATAGTCTAAACCATGGCTTGTGGATAAAAAACAGTATCTATTCTAAAACCTATAGGAATGCTGACTAAAACAACACAAACCAGACCCAGAAGAAAGAAGTATTTTATTTTACTTTTATATATACATATACATGTCATAAGGAGTGGAGATTTGATGTTGTTCTATCATAAACTTAGGTTAGAAACAGATGTGTTGTTTGACAAGACATTGAGAGAGGTCATAGCTGCCTTGTGGGAGATTCTTACTGAGGAGAAGAGTGAGTTGTGACTTTGCATTCTCAGTTGACATTAGCACACACCTACGCATGCCATTCACTTTGGGACAAAGCAATGCATAAACAAAACATTCACGCTACACAATGGGACTGCATGTCCCTTCTCTTATCTTCTTTTTTTCTACCTCTCTCCACTTACCATTTTTCCTCTCTATGCTCGCTACATCCCCTTAATTTCACTTTTGCTCAACCTTTGCTATCGCTAATATGACAATGGCGGACAAACGTTTGTGGTGCATTTACAGAATTTCCACCTACTAATTAGCAGGAGCTCTCTGGGCCTTTGATCCTATGTCCCTGTGTTCTGGATGGCTTCCTGGTCTTTGAAGGTAGCTGTGACTGAAAAGCTGCTTTCAACTACCCAGAATCCTTTGGCTCTGCCTGTGCACTTCGGCTTAGCTCACCACAGGCCTTCTAGGGGAAAGAGCGGCCCCTGAGAATATATGCTGTGCCCGACAGCAGTGGCTGAGGGTTTGTGAGGTAGATAGTAGACTGGGAATCTTGGACGGCAATGGCACATTTAAAAAAAAAATGTGGCAGTTACCAAGGGCATTCCCTACAGAGAATGTGTCAGAGGTGAAGTTTGAAATTTGATCTGACATTATGCGTATACAGAAGTTTAAGCCCCTGCTCTCTCACCCTTACACCTCTACCACCGCGACAATGCAACTGAAGTGTTGTAGGTTATACAGTACCTGTGATTAATGCGGCATGGGTTATTTAAGATAGAGCCTGGGCCTTAGTCAGATTAATTACTCCATGAGATCAATATAAAACTAGATGACTAATTAATAGATGAATACTTCATCATTGAGTGTTAAAAGGCCATAATGATAAGAGTCAACTCAAAATAATGTCTTTATAATTAATACCATAATGTGTGACCAAAAATGCCAGGCAAAAACATTTTTAGTTTGCCTCTAAGTCTTCATCACTGAATAGTAAGGAGAGTAAAATATTGAATTCCGTCAGCTTCTCTTTCAATATTTCTCTTATCATGCAAGTGCTACACTTCCCCAGGTGCACTGAGTGGCATAAAAGGGAATAGAACTTATTATTTCTTTCTCTATTTTTCAAAGGCACATTGTAAGCAGTACAAAAGGGGTGAACTGCGCCATTTACAAATCAGTTAAGCCCAGAGGGAAATCTGCTGGTGGATGACATTGAAGTTAAAAGTGCATAGTGAGTTGGCTCCATTGCTCTGCAAATCATACATCTGAGCAGTCTTCCTGTGCATGAATTTAACTGGGAGTGAGCCTGTACACAACGACAGTGCAGAAGAAGATGCTGTGGTGGGGCTGCCTCTGCGTGATAGACATCATCTTTTCATTTGAGTACAGCAAGGGAGACAGAGATACAGGGAAAGCAAACACAATGCCAGTTCAGAAGTAGTGCATCGATTCTTTCTGTAAGACTGTTTCATCCTCCGTCAAATAGCAGTTCTGCCCACTAAGCTCTTTTGAGATGATGGCACTCACAATAGGGCTTGCGTGTTCTGTCTTCTGCGAAATCAAAGCAGATTAAATTCAATGCTCAAGCTGACAAAAGTGAGTTTGTTAATGTGGAATGTTTATGGATCTATGTGAGTATATGTGTGCAGCAGTCTCTACAAATTTAAGCTTGTGCACATGGGCTTTGTTTGTGTTTTTAGAGTTGAATGCAATAGTGTCAAATTTCCATGACAATGGAACATTGTATTTTGTGCAGACTTGCAATGTGCAAGACAGTATGACACCAAATCAGTTTTGTCATTGCACTTGTTTTGCTTGATTCAACCATTTTTTGTGACCAAGTCTCACCTTGTGGGTGCGTGTCCTTTTTCTCTCCTCTGAGGAAAACTTGATAACAATTCTATTTTGAGAAAAGCACACATTTTCCATGACATCTTAAGGTTATTGGTATAATAGAATAATTAAACTGCAAATTGTAAATGAGATGGCAAGTCCTTCAAATCACCCAATGCACTGGTGGATATGTTTGTTCTTTTGAAATGAAAGTTATTTATTTTATATTTTTCCCCTTTAATGTTCTACTGACTGTATCATATACAGCCATGGGATTGCTTAATATGTCACACTCTTCCCACCCTTGCATACTAAGTCACTAGAGCAGTAGCCATAGCAATAATGATAGCACATAATTAGGGTTTCATATCCCTTAGCTTCTTCAATAATTGCAGTCTCCAAACCAGAAATCTCCATTTGCATGTTTCTCAATATGAGAGAAACTCATTAATTGTAGACAATAAGGATTAGGAGTATGCAAAGCTTAGCTGTAATGTGGGAGCCAAAACAGAATAGTCCTTTCTGTTTGCTGTACTATAGACATCCTCATCAGCTCCACCTCATTGCGGTTAATTGTGCACAAAAAAAATGTCTGTGTGCAGATCTAGATGTAACTTGGATGTCTCTATTCACAGAGCAGAATATATTCAGTGTTGACTTTTTATACAGTGTATAATGTTCGTTTTAAGTGTGATTTTGTGACCTCATTCGGTGGCAGTTTTTCCTCTCAGTTATATAATTAACATAGTATAAAGGTACACAAATTCAAATGAATGGCATAAGCTCTGTCTACTTGACATGCTTGCAAGACCAATAGTGCCATGGCATAATTTGACATGTTTGCACCCACACATGTAACCAGATCAGTAAGGCAGTGGGGGTTGCGGTTCCACAAAGATAGATGTCTCCCGTACCAAGCGGTGTCCCAGAGGAAACAACATTTATTATCCCAAGTTTTTCTTTCAGATCGTTTCTCAAATTAAATAAGTAGGGTGCTGCTGCAATACTGTAAAATGGGCGATAGATTAATCAGGGAAAACTCTATTACCACGACAGGAATTAATGTAAAAAGAAGTTGTGGCATGATGAATGGATAAATGAAATGTGGACGCAAAAAAAAGACAAAAGTTGTGTGAGCAAAACATGCAGAACTAAGCCTACCATGACAAAACTAGTCAGCAAATCCCAGTGTGAGTGTCCCCGTACTCCCTTAGGAGTTACTCCTTCTTTATTTATTTACAGCTGTCTGCAGAGGCACAAGCAGATAAACAACTGCAGCTCTGCTATGAAAGGGCGATTCCACTGCTGGGGCCTCACCTAATGATTATGAAATGCTTGATCAAATATGGTGTATAACCCCCTATTGCAGTGAAGCATACAACACACACACACACACACAGAGGAGGCATAGCACTCACTCCCTACCATCTAGTCCTTAATTTCCACACTGACAAATATGCACACTCAACCTTCCAGAAAGCCTCCCCCTCTCTGCAGATGGAAATAAGGCTTTTCATTTTGAATTATACCAGCAACATCTGTCAGTGGTAAACAAGGCTTTTGGAGGCCTTCCATCATGAAACATCTAGATTTGGTAGAATTTAATAAAACATGTCCACAGTTTGTCTATGGGGACATTTTAAGCGCAGTATTATAATACTTTCTGTAACTTACAGTCTGTTAAAGGCTCATGACAAGTGCTTAGATTTGTGCTTTTACCACAAGGACACAGGAAAAGAAGGAGTCGGAGGTTGGAGTGACAATTTTGCAGATATCTGGAAAGATAAGGATATCTGGAGGAAACCCACTGCTCTAACCTTGAATGTCGCAGCTTTAGTGCATTCTCAAAACCCAAAACAGTCAATTGTGTGCACAGAAACACAAAAACCCTCAAATGCATTTTTGTTCCATGCCCTGGGGCTGCCTGTACTGTTCCTAAACAAATGACTCTGTTCCCCTACAGACTACACTCCTATTATACTCTGCCAGTTCAAGATTTGAAATTATTATTCTTTGTATCATACAACTTAACATGGAAAACATGCACAATATTGGATTATAGAGATAATCTACCGTAGAACCCCTTTTAGCATGCATTGAGTGATATATTCAAGAGGGGGCCTGTAGATTGTTCAAACAGATCAACTGGTTTGTGTGAATGTGACTTCGTTCCACTGTTCAAATTTTGTGATAGAAATCAGACAATATGGAAATGACATTAGATTCAGTCTGTGTGAATCCATGGATGAAAGATTGTGCAGTAGCAGCGGTGCAGTGGCTGATAGCAGCAAGTCTGTAATTAGAAAATGACAAATCTGCAGTAATATGTAGTTATCATAAACAGTCTTCCAGCAAAAGAACCCATCTGGTCATCTCATTTCAGTATTCAGTATTTCTGAGTACATGGATATGTATCCTACTGCATTGCTACATGTTGACTGACAGTTAGCAGATTTGGGACCATTTACAAAAGGTCTTGATAAGCTGGGTCTAAGTTTAATGAATTAAAGTAACGCATTTGATAAACTGGCAAATCAGTGAGAAATGACTTTTGTAGGAAATATTCTAAATGACAATTTTAAGCATAAATATTGCTTTTATCACTTCTAATTTTCATTGTTACAAGATGTTAAAAATGCACAGGGATGCACTTAAGGCCCGCCGACCTTTTTCTAATTCACCATTAAAATAAATTGATTCACACAGAGAATTTCAAATGCAACCTCTGATTTATCTACCATATAGGCCTCGTGTCAAGCCTTATTTTTTTATAATTTAGTTAAAGGTGCAATACTTCACTCATGCTCTTGTGCTTCCGTGTTGTGCTGTGAGCTGGTTGTTTGTTTGTTGCTGAATTGAGGCACTAGCATAACAGTGTAACGAGTCCTTTACATAGAAATCAGCGTTATGATGGATGTAGGCAACTAAAAAAGACATTCTTCTCTTAAGGCACGTTATAATGTGTTTACACATTGGAAATAAAAAAGTAAATTTATTCATATATGTTACATATTGAACCTTTAATAAGTTAACACAAGTCAGTTAATTTGAAAATAAATAATTTCAAGGAAAGATAAGTTACAGGCCTTTGAATGTTGATTTACTTCATCTGATATTGTTAATATTGTTTGTTATTGTTTGCCCCTGGCCTCCTGTCATTTTGCAAAAGTGGCCTCCGGGCAAAGCAAGTAGGAATTTAGGGTTTTTCTGTGAGCGAAGACACAGACACTATGAACATTTAGAATCAATTAAAAATATTTTGATTTATGCATGGGTAGCATAATTAATACTATAATCAAAGATGTGAAGAGAATACATTCAAGTTTGCCGCTAAGGCTTATGTAAAAAAAAAAGGCCCATAGTGAGTGATTCATTCATTATTGTTGAGGATGGGTGTAAATAATAAGCGCCTCTGTGACAATGGGAACCAAAAGAAAAGTCGGTGTTTGCCTAGACTAATGTGCATTTTGAAAATTTCTAATGGAAAGGCATTAGGCTGCTAATAGTTTTTCAAGGTTGAAACCTTAACAAAATCACTGAAGCATGACTGAATAGCTGATAATTGTATTAATTAGGAAATTATGTCTGCAGGCATTCTGAGATGAGCTTTAAATCATGTAAAAGGCTAAATGTTTTTTAGTTTGTTCAAAAGGTAAATGACAAAATGATGGCTGTGGATTTCATCTTTAGACAACTTGAGTCTTTATGAGGACTCTTCTGTCTGCAACATCTAAATGCCTTGTGGCATGTGTCATATTTTGGTGTCAACATGTTTGCTTCTGTCAATAATAAAAGAATTTTATGCCTTGAACCTTGCCTTATTTATTTACGATGCTAATTTCTTTTTAACCTCACCATCTGTTGGAAATTTTGAAAAACTGGAAGAACAGTAACAAGGAAAAAGATGCAATTTTTAAATAAATGACAATAACCGTCTTGACTTTCTTTGGTTCCAGAGAGAAAACACCACTGTGAGGCTACAAGATCGTCAAAGCTTGTTTTGACATGGGTCACAACAAACTCACGGTATCCACGTGTGTTACAAAAATATACAGAGTCTACTAAATCATAGCCGCTGAGTAGATTGTAAAGAAAGTGTAGAATGTAATGTAAAACTTTAGTTTGTACAACATCTTTCTAACCTGTAACCATATTTATGGCTGTCAGAATCAATCAGAGCCCTCGGGTTGTGAGCCCAGAAAAACTATACCACTAAACTAAAATGATCTTCTTTGCAAAAGCTTGAACAAGGTGGTACAAATCACTGGTGACATCTTCTCACAGAGGAATTGACCAAAGAAATAAGGTGAAGCTGGGTGCAGAGGAATTATTCTCCCTACGGTCTTTTTCTTTGAAGAGGAGCTACGGTATAAGTGTTGACATGAAACGAGGAGAAACCTAAGTAGTTGGTTGTACAGCTGGAAAAACATGCTGAAAATGTGTGTACTCTTGAGAGACAGTAAAAATAAAAGGACGAGTTCTAAAAAGAAGGAGGAAGTCTTGAAGTAAAAAAAAAAAAAAAAAATTCTCTCTCTCTATATATATATATATATATGTATAAGTAAAAAGAACCCTGTTGGGCCCTTTATACCCACCTTTGCCATTCTACGTTTGTTTACCTCTCTGTCTGTGCATGTCAAACTATTGCAGAGCTGCAGGACTAGACAGTTGTGAAGTGAAGCAGTAAAAGAGGGCCTTATTGATCATTCCTGTCTATGCTAGGGGACTACTGAGCTGAAAACATCCAATGTGCAGTGGATGAGTGCATCTTGACTGAGCAGCATAGGTCACACAGCAATAACAGTCCAATCTCTTGTGTTAGAACCCTTGGCGCTTCCTTAAGCTACTGTTTTCATATGTTCAGAGCTGTATCGTGTCCAGGTGGTGCCTATATAACATAAACTCATACAGCAACAACATTCTCAGTAGTCAGTGCATACAAAGAAATCTTGAATCTTTAGGGTGAACTGAATCACCTCCTGAAACAAATTGTTCTCTTCTATGTTCAGCTGAGATGGAAGCCATTCCTTCTCTGAGCTTACGGCCAACGTAGTCAGGAATGAGCTTATTTTAACAGTCTTCTCCAATAAACACAAACTTCAGATTTAAGTGTTAGTTGTTGCTTTGAGCTTTTGTAAATCTGCAAGTGCATAAACACACACACACACACACACAAAATACAGCTGAAACAAAAGTTTGCTAGCTGTTTTCCGGTGATTTGTTCAGTTTCTTGCATTTTTCACTCCTCATGAACAACAACTTTTGTTATTTGATAAAAGCCCCTTGTAGTTTCCTTGAACTGATTGAATAGAGCGACAGTAAACAACTCCAAACAGAGGCAATTTTTCAGCTGTTTTTATGCAGAAAATCACTTCCTGCCCTCATGTGACGTCATCTGCAAACAACCTATTATCAGCAGAGTTTTGCATGTTTGTTAACCACCCTTTCAGAACACTGTGCATGCTGTGAAGCTGCAGGTCAAGTACTGGACGATTCAGTGAATGAATTTTACCAACATTTTTTCTTTAATGAACTGATTATAATGATTCAGGACATTAGAAATTACTAGTTTGTCCATCGCTAATCCATATTCGTACTTTAAGCATTGTTGCTCAGCATTATTTTTGCCTCTAGCTAGAGTTTGCAAGACCCTGTTAAAACAGCCTTTATAAGCTGACCATGAGGCGTTCTGTCGGAAGGGTTGAGGAGGTTTTAATACCATTGTGTAGGTGGATTTGTTGCCACAGCATGTTGAGCATGGTCATTGTATTGTGAGTCGCCTAAACTTCATTTCAATGCAGTAAAAGCTTAAATGAAGGTTAAATTGTTTATCGCAGTTATTAACTCTCAACTTGAATATATGTTTATTCCATGTTTTTTAGTCAGTGCATTCAATCAAAACAGACACACACACGGGCACAAAACAAATACAGATAAAAGCTTGATGATATTTCTACATCTGGCAGACACAGCAGCACTGGATACAATGGCTGTTCTTCAGACCTTGGATCAATAATACTAGATCAATAAGGTGTCTACATTGGCCTTAAGAAACCAACAAAAAAGCTCCTATGTTAATGGACAGTACAATATATAAGACTTACTTGTCCTGAAAATACACTATTTGGACTATTTGAAGAAAGCACTAGAACTAGAACTAAACCATCCCCATCATGATAATGCAAATTCACTACATTTTTTGTGCAATCTAAAAGACAGTTGTTGACAGGAACCTCAGCTAAAATTTGAAAGAAGTCTATGAACAAAATCTTGAGATAAAAGGATTTTTAGAAAATCATCTATTGTGACCTTAGATCTTTCCAGGTCAAACTTTTTGTGGCACTAGATCTTGACACTATACATGTATGTGGTAAATTACAATAAGTCAGATGAGTTTTGACTGAGATGTTGTTTTTTTTACATTATGTCAACAAATGGGAACTTTTGGGATTTTTTTTTTCTTGACCTTTGACCTAGAATGGCCAAAACTGAATCATCCGTAGTCACTGTCAGCAGGAACTCAACAGGCAGACAAATGCTGGTAAAAACAACTAGAAAACCCATAATCAGCATCTTTTTATGGAGCACTCCGTCCAACCAATCAAATGGGGTGTGACTTGTTACCAGGGTGAAAATGAATGAAAAGCTCTATTTGGAGCTTAGAAATGATCACAACAGAGACAGAAAAGCCTATTTCTGGGAGCAGATGAGCTGGACACTAAATGTGGCTGGTGAGTGTAACCCTGAATGTTAAAAGCTAGTCTACTGTACAATGGCAGCCAGAGTGGTGGTATGTTGTCATAGGAACAAAACCCACGCGGTTTTTCTGTCACCACACAAGCGCTTCAGGACAGCACTTCCCAGTGCGCTGCCAGCATTTTTCTGCCAAAAAAAAAAAAAAAACACTATGTGGAAATGGTCCCTAAATGTATTTTGGTAAACATTTGGTATATGTTGAACATTTTGTTGCTATAGCAACCAAAAACCATGACAGTCCATTGCAGTTTAACTGAATCTGGTACATCGTGTTTTCTTGATCTATTTATGGCCAAGCAGATATTGACAGGACAGGCATCTTTTATGCTCCTATTTCTCTTGTTGCAATATTATCTGTTGATTCTCTGGTTGCAATTTCAAGACTATTTTTGTTTTGGCAATGTATATCTTTTTTTTTTTTTTACACAGATATTAAAAAAAACAACTTGTGTTAGTGGTAGGTACACTTGCTTACTTACTTTCTGCTTGATACTTTTTGACAATGCAATGGCTCAAATTTTTGTATGTATTTTTGGGGGCATTTTAGTGTCTTTGTGTAACAGTAGAGAGGAGACAGGAAACAATGGCCACAAAAGAAGGGGATTACATGCAGCAAAGGTCCCCTGGACTGGGAATCAAACTGGGGATTAGCGATGACACAAAATGATCATGATGTGTCTCAGTGTACAGACAGGTCTCATTAAACTACTGAGTGTCTATTATATAGAGAATGCTCAAATGTGCTATGGTGCATTGCATTGTGGGTAGCGGCGGCTATACTAAAGGGGCACCTGTTGCGTCTCTACTTACCATTAGACGCACACAGTGATACTAGTTACAAGAATGATAATAATCAGTATTTACTAGAGGAAAACCCAGACGGAATGTATTCAGATAAAGAGCAGCTCAACACAAAAGCAAATGAGCTACTTGGAGAAAATAATGGACATTAATGGGATTGACCTGAAGGAACACATCATCTGATCTGAACGAGCTGCCTCGTGCAACATTACCAGATGTACTTGAACATTACACTGACACTTGTAACCACTACCAGTTTTATTTGCACCATATAGCACTGAACACTATTGTGTGTGCACAAGAAATAAAGACATTCAGAAATGAAAATGGGTTTTCAAACATTTAATGTGGTAATGC
>JAPQRN010000021.1:5286000-5328282 GCA_037367275.1 Coranthus polyacanthus
GATTCCAACTTACCACAGTGAAAATGCAGCGAACACACAGACACATTTTGGGAAATGTTGCTGACAGTGATGTTTTTCATTCACCATTCCGCAGAATTTTTAAGTTGGAAAATAATATTAATATCCACAACACTGCAATGTCTATCCTCATTCACTGATCTTCTTTTTGATTTGTCTGTAACTATTTGTAATAGTTTTTTTTTTTTTTTAATTTCTGTAAAATGACTGCAACAAGATGACATTTGTTGCAATTTATAGTTTGGAAAATCAGCACTATATTGAAAAATATATTGATAATTATTTTCTGCATATGAATGATTCAACAGTTATTGAAACTTGTATAATATGGTTATTTTTAAGTTTGATTCTAAGCTGCTGAGTGACAGTGACTGCATTTACATGAGCCAGCAGTGGCAGTATTCGATGCCAGTAGAGCTATTTTCAACAGACTGGTTGAACAGGCGGATTCATGTAACTTGGGAAGCTTCGGCTTCATCTTATGTCCTTTCTAAATATTTGAAAAATGTCACTTGAGCTTAGAAGGACACAATCTCTAAACATTATCTTTATACTTCTCTTTAAGCAAAAGTCAAACTGTAAACAAGACAAGGTGTTCCTGCAGCCGTCAAAGGTATTCTTGATGGCTGCAGGAACACCTCGTCTTGTTTACTGTCAAGGTTGAGAAGGTTACTTTTGAAATGTAACAGGTTACAGATTACTAGTTACCCTAAAAAACCTTTTAAAATACAACTACTGCAACAAACCACAAACATGTCAAACCATGTCAACTCCGTGCTGATTGGTGACAGCACTATTCAGAATTCTTGACACTGCTTCCTGAATAACTCTTTTTGTCAATATCTATTTTTTTTAGGTTATATACACAATGCACAGTGATTTGATTGACGGGTGAGATTTGCTGCAAATTCAAATTAAAGGACCGATCGAAAACAACACAAAGTTAAGCATATACTTCCAAATGAATTGAGCCCGTCTAGACATAGAGACAGCCTCTTGTAAAACATCCCCTTAATGGTGTTGAACTCACATTTGTCCCATGTTGTCCAGGAATGAAAAAAAAACCCCAGATATTCCTGCTTATCAAAAAGCAAACAAAGCACCACAATGAAATTATATTCTACACAGCCCACGAGCTTTTCAATGGCAAGAATATATTCGGAAGTACTTTGATTTTTAATTTGAATTTGTTTGATTACATACTGCATTTTTCACACTAACCATAACAGAGTATGCTTATATTTATGTTGTAATGTAATTACATTAATGCTGTTACTCCCCAACACTGTTTACAATGTATCAGAAAAGACAGCACCTTAATGCTAGGCACAGTCCCTCAAGAGTGGGAAATGCCTGAAGCTCAGAAAATGCAGTCTCCTAATCAGATTATGCATAATCCTTTTATTTATTTTTAAAGGCAGATGCAATTTTGCACGAATGAGAGGAATTGATCCTGAAGGCATTTTGACTGCTATCTTTCTCAAACTCCCAAGCTACATACTGATATTGCTATTGATTCTTTTTTTAGTGCTGTGAAACTTGACTTGACTTTCTTTCCACCCATCTCTGCCACCCCTTGTCTTATTTGCATAATACTTGACACAATAGACTAAGCAATCTCTATTGATCTAATCGCATTGCATTTTTCCAAACTGAGAAAAAGAATGCAGCTGAAATGCAGTGAGTTACAATGTGTTTTAGGGTGTACTTATTTGGAATATTTAATTGGGATGAGTTATTACTCCGTTCAAGGTTGAGCCTAAATGTTTCTAAAGCTCACTGTGCTGAAGTCACACTTTCATTACTAATGATTTTGCAAACAGCACCAACATATCATCCTCCAGACTTATTTTGACCAGATACTCGAGCTCCCATTTGAATGCTACGGGACTGGTGAAAGCAGCCAATGGAGTGACCTCCCTGCTATCTCTTCCGCCCACACTTCTTCTGTCTGAAGAGTATTTTCACAATGGAGGATGACCGCAGTGGCTCTGAAAGAGGACATGGTGTTATTAGGAGTGGTAATACAACACTCTTGACATGCACATAATTGTCTTCGGTATAATCTGAAATCATCACAACCCAATGTCAGGAGTTCTCATTTCCGGCAAATTGAAAGTTGGGCTCAATTAGAAAAAAAGTAAAACTTTGATTAATTACAGTCTGTTAATATTGGTGGAGGGGGTGAAGTGGAGTAGTCAGCTGCTCTCATATAGCAGTCATCAATTTGCCTTCAAATGGAAGTTTTAAATTCTTTGCTTTTTTTTCACTTCATGTCCTAGCCAGCGAAGGAATGTGTCTCCTCGTGCAGGGGAGTTTGTGATATTACGCTGTCACTCTAAGCTCCCGTTATCATTTCCTCTCAAGTGTCTGCTCTGGAAGAACATAATGGCCCTTGTCTCCACTCCTCAGCCTCCGATTCGCCTGATTATGCCCCCCTTCTCACCAGACAAATGCCAATCTGCTTTTTTCCGGCTTTACAATTAACAAAATGCCCTTATTTAAACGAGAGGGCATTCAGCCTGGTTGTGAATACTGAGATCACGCTGTTATAAAGCGAATGTCACTCCACAATTGAATCTCAATCCACTTCTGCGGGGAAGGGCAAGCAGGCTTATCCTGATAGGAGGGCCTTCTTTTTAGGGCAAATGGTGTTAGCTCCACAACTGATAATCTTAACTGCTTGAGCCAAGTTTAAATGGCCCATAAAATGTAGTCACTAATTGATGCAGTGTAAAGGGCATATACCACTGGCAGGGAGTCAGACACACTGTGAGAATGGGTTTGGCTCATTCATACAACTGCATTTAGAGAGAGGCTGGCAAACACTATGATTTTACACGATGAAATTAAACATTGGGATTCTTAACCTACACGACTAATTCACTTAGGAAACAATAAAAGCATCATTGGATGTTTTCCCCAGCTGTCGTAGCTTATGTTTAAAATGACGTTGCAGTACTTCGATGCAAAATGTCGAATTCAGTTTAACACCAAGCAAACAAACAAGTATGAAGCTTTTGCAGAGTAATGATAAACTTGTGTCTCATGTCTCTAAGGACAGTACTGACCAGTGGCTAATCCTCACTGCATCCATGCACAGTGATTGACTTTTAAATATTCCTCCACTACATAATATCTTCTACCTTTAAACACTCCAAAGCAGTCCGTGTAGGCTTGCGTTTTTAGCCAGAAAATGAAATGCAGGACAAGCAAAAGAAATGCCGCTGGAATACTTTTTTTTCCCTTTTAGGAGGCATATGGGCAGATGTAGCTGCCGTGATTACTTTCTCTGTTTATAGGTGGTGATGTAAAAACTGTGTGTCGATGTAGATCTGCAGAGAAAGTCACTGCTTTTACCTTCTACCTGTCTTTATAGTACTGTGCAAATTAATGCAGAACAAATCAGCAGCAGACGGCTCTCACATCTTTGATGAATTCATGCAGTTTGTCCAAATCAAATCAACAAAGAAGAATCGATCATTTCATCTATGATCAGAGAATAAGCACTTACAGCACGAGTATTTGAAACAAACAAGTATTTGTCAAACTGTTTAGTGTCATCTGCAGGTACATGGTACAATTCTTTTCTTTTTGTTGTTTCTTTTGTTCACGTCACTCCATCCCCAGTTTTGTAATTAACACAAACACATACTGTGCTTCTAATACATCAGGACATACACTTTCACATATTATTATTTGTGAAAGTGTATGTAAATTGAAGTCATTTCATGACTCCTGGTCATTTCATGACCAGGAGTTTTCCTGTTTGTTGGATGCTATTTTCATGCTTTTTCTAATATCATATATTGAAAGGCAGAAGTGAGAATAAATAATAATATGTGTAGTTAAAGCTGCAGGAGCTGAAATGTCAGAATTTGAAAATACACCTTCCCTTCTCTCGGTCCAAATCAAAAGACTAAATATAAAGATAGATGACCTGATGCCGTTTCATGCTGGTATGGAAAAGTGAAGGCCCTTTTCCGAGCCTCCATATCAAGACACCGTAGAGAAGTAGAATCACGTCCAGCTGTCAATGACGTATTTAACCCAACTATTGTACCTGTCTGAAAATGCCTGTGATTAGCCAAAATCTGCATCACAGTTTAGATATTCTGTAGCCTGATACAGGCAAGGAGTAGATGCAGAAGTTTCGTGCCCTCTCAGACCACTTGAGTTAATATGCTGAAAGGTAATGATTTGAATTTGTGTCCAGTGACGCTAAAAACTATGAAGCACTGCAGCCTTAAATATACAAAACAATAACTTTACACATTACTACTTAGTTTCTAATTAAAAAGTCATCCAAAACACATAATTTTATTTTAAATAGAGGTTGTTTTTTATGCCACTTTCCCAGTGTCTGCTGCATACCTTTGAGGTCCATGTGGATAAGAGGGAGACTTAGGGGGGGATTTAGTGGCTCTAATTACAGCCATGGAATGTAATATTCATAATTATGTTTTCTTCAGTATATAATCACTTGGAAATATAAATCATTGTGTTTTTGTTATCTTAGAATGTATTAATGTTTAAGTCTACAGAGGGAGCAGGTCACCTCCACAGTGTCTACTTCATCTTTTCTGCTTTCATTTTATGGTGGGTGGCATCCACCCTTAAAGTGCATTAAGTCAGAGATATTTTCCCCTTTACAAAAAATCCAGAACAGAAAAAAGACAAACACTGGCTCTGACGAGGGTCTGGGAGCATGAGGTGAGGGCGGAGAGGTGCAATCTGCAACTACGCCTAAATATTACACACAGATGATGACACTGATTTCCCAGGGAAGTAAATTGAAATGTGAATTTTATAATCCTGTTTATTACAGATACAGATTAGCTTTATTAATCCCCAGGGGGAAACACATCACACGTCCATCAGCTCAAGAAAAGAAAAGAAACAAAAAATGAAATCAAAACCAGTAATTAGTGACTTATTTACAGAATATACAGTCTATCTTCCTTTGACTATGGTGTTGTACAGTCTGATGGCAGTGGGTTTAAAGGATCTTCTGTAATGTTCAGTCTTGCATCGTAAGTAAGGCGAGTCGTTCACTGCAGCTGCTTCTCAGGTTGGTCAGAATGTGGTGAAGAGGATGATCTGAACTGTCCAATATGTCCTCCACCTTATTTAGTGTGCATCTCTCCACCACAGTCCCCAGTGAGTCCAGCTTCTCTCCAAACACTGAGCCAGCTTTCTATACCAGTTTATCCAGCTGTTTTGGATCCTTTTGTTTGATGCTGCTTCCCCAGTAGACTGCAGCATAGAACAGTACACTCACCACCACCGATTGCTAAAACATGTGCAGCAGCTTAGTGCAGACGTCAAAGGACCTGAGCCTCTTTTATCTGACTCTGTCCCTTTCGACAGAGTGCAAGTCCATCTTGTTGTGCAGAGGCACACTGAGATATTTGTATGTAGGCATCACCTCAATGTCCACCCCACGGATGCTGACTGGCTGAAGAAGAGGCCTAGACTTTAAGAAATCGACCACCAATTCTTTGGTTTTGTAGGTGCTAAGGTACTGCCTATTCCTGATGCACGCCACAATCAGAGCATTTCTGGATGTGAAGGGACTCTGAAAGAAGCTAAAAACAATCCCCTGTGGAGCCCCAGAGGTGCTCATTACTGTCCCAGAGACACAGGTCCCCAGCCTGCCGAATCCTGGCCTTCTTGTCAGGTAGTTTGTGATCCAAGAAACAAAGGAGGGATACACCCCCATCCCTTGGAACTTGTCTCTGAGTATGGAGGGTTGGATTGTGTTGAATGCACTTGAAAAATCAAAGAATACAATTCTCACATAACCACCAGACTCATCCAGGTGGGAGTAGGCTCAGTGTAGCATGGAGAGGACAACATCATCCACTCCAAAGTGTTTATTTTATGTAAACAGCAGGGGCGCTGAAGCAGAAGCAGCCACTCCAGGGTCTTCATGATGCGTGACGTTAGGGTCACTGGTCTATAATCATTTACAGTAGCTCAGCTGGACGCCCTACTTTGGGTACTGGTACATGTTTTCCACATAACTGGAACCCTCCCCAACTGTAGACTCAGGTTGGGGATCTTCTGGAGAGGTTCATACAGGAGGGTGTCCAGGTGTGAGGTACCTGCCTCCTCCACCATCTCCTCCAGGTACAATCCCAAACTGGAGGGACAGCTGTATGAAGATGGAGCTGCTGCTGAAGTAAACGGAGAGTGAGTGGGTGTGACTGTACCGGCTGTGGCAGTGTCGAACCTGACCTTGAAGAACTGGTTGAGTTCACTGACCCGGTCCACATCACCCACTTTCACCTGGCTATTCTTTGTTTTATAGCCAGTGATAGTATTAAGTAACTCCAACCCTCTCTGATATTTTGTGCTGCCGCTTCCCCTCTACGCCTCTCTTTTCTGAGGATTGCTTTAATGGCACTGGTGATCCCGAGCCCTCGTAGGACAGTTAGCAAACTGCGTAAATCCATTCAGGTGGGAGGAGAGGGTGGCATTATTGAAATCTCTATTATGCCCTCAATAGTAGCAGATAAGCATATAAATAAACTGTAATAGTAGCCTTACAATAAAACAATTGATATATACAGATTATATTGTTTGTAGGAACATTTTTGAGCCTGGGGTTTTCCGACTACTTCTACCTCTGACCCTGTATAAAGAGAACCTTGTAAAAACTTTACTCTCTTACTTTTACAGTAGTCTTTTTTTCCCTTTAACCATTAAGACTTTTCATTTATGCATTAATTAGAACCTAAAACTTGGCAAAAAAAAGGTCAAAGTTATTTTTATATTTTCACGTGTATTACTTCAACACAGTTCTTCAGCTGGATATTTTTTTTTTCCTTTGTGACTCAAAAAATTCAATCAATTAAATTTAAATTGAGTTTGACCAACGTACCGTGTGTCTGTGTACAAAATGTCAAGTGCCCAAGAATGAATAAATTGAGAAATGATCTTCTCTTTTCCTTCTTTCTGGTATAAAATATACCTAACTATATTAATGGGAAAAAAAAAACAACTTTTAAATGTATTCCTTAGACTTCCCGGCTCAGTGTTACCGAGACATAAAGGTGGGAGTGCATCATTTACAAGTGAAAAATGTAAACAGCTCACTTTGATCTCACTCTGAATTATGCTGCGGACAAAACAAAACTGCGGGTGAGATGAGATTTCTTCCATGGCTTCAATACCATAAATTGAGCTTGTTTCAGATGATTCAGGCAGGCTATTGAAGGTCATCACTCCTCATTTCCATTTTGATTCAAACACGGGAAAAAAAAGACACTCATCCTGCAATTGAGCTCTTCATAGAGAAATTCATTTCTAATACCTGCTCAGTTCAATAGATTCTGTCTTGGCGATGAGAATAAAAACAATGTCTTTGAGGAGGTACTTCTGGAGTTGGACCAGCGCAGGTCAAAATGTGACAGTTCCTCACCCGGTTTACATGGGATACTACTCGGTAGGTTTGTGCAATAGTTATTACAAACAAACATGCACACTTTTGCGCACATGCCAAACTGGTGCTAATGCCAAACTGCTGCCATGGAATGACGATACCACTGTGGCTCAGTAGGTGACATGTGAGAGAATATTACTGTGTTCATGGACAGGCGTGCAAATTTGTTTGGTTTCTGAACAATTGCAATGTCATGTTTGCCAACAAAATTCAGCATGTTGTTCCAGATGGATATGTGGGTCCCTTATGTTTGGGTAAAAATTCATTTGGGCTCAATATGGCACTATAGCATTCAGCTTAGTTGCTTGTTATGTCTCCAATTCTATATACCCAGCTCATAATCTATGTAAGTGCCGCTGGGAGTAAAGTAAATAAAAATTATAATAAGTATAGCTGTTCTATTTATCATCAGTCTGTTATGTCCCCAAAGAACCTTCACTTTCTCACTGGTCTTTCAAGAATCCCAGGGGGTCCTCAGTAAAGCTGTGCAAAAGGAAAATTTTACCATTTGATTTTCCTCAAGACTGGAATAAAAAGAGAATTTAAACAAATGCTTATTTCACTCCCCAACATACTGTAGGACTGACACCCACAGCTCCAGTGTAGGCTGTGACATGCCGCAAATTTGAATTGGTTTAAGGAATGTTCTCAGCAGTTTGTTGAGATTTTCAGGCTTGTTTATCATACTTAGCAATTTGCAAAATATAGTTTAGTTGTTTATATATTCATCATTTTTCTACCCATGGATCTAACAAATCAAACAGTCACATTAAGCTGAGCCTTGAGCAGCGTCAAATCACTCAAGCAGTACCATTTTTCATCTGAGAAAAGAAGTCCTTGCTTTCCTTATGGAGGTCTATAATAACATCTTTATATCTGATCATATGTCAGACGTATTTTCAGGTTGTTCTGCAACCCTGTGTCGCAGAAATTGTATTCATATTCAACTAAATTGTAACCGTAAATACATTTTGTTACAAACATAATGTTGTTAATTAACACAGACACACAGACACACACACACACAGCATATTTAGTTTTTGCAAAAGATCCAACAATTCAATTTACAATAGCTGATTTTGGTGACAGCATTCATTTTTACTTTTTAATAAGGTTTAGGCACTGACAGCACTTGTTTATGGCCTTGCAATCAAAATAAATTACATTTTAAATCAACCCATTTATGACCAAACATAATTGGGTTTGCAGTTTAATTTCTGTGAGACGGCTTGTGTTCTTTAGCCTCAATAGCTGTGTTTCCATAAAATGTCAAACGAATAAAGTTGGGTTAGGGTTATTATATAGGGTATTTTGCAGTTTCCATAAACATTTTCTAATGCAAAACTTCAAAATGTGATAAATTTAATAAGTTTATGGAAACACACCTAATGTGACTCAAATTAAATAAATTAAAAAAATCAAATTTTGAGAATTTTGTCTGTCCGGAATGAAATTATACTGAATGAATGTCCTGCACCTCTGGTGCCCAGCCCATATGGGCGCAATACACTTTGGATCTTACAGTTCATCAAAATCCAAATAAATACATTTGATGACATTCAACTTAAATACAAAAAGTCTTTTTATATTGGACACAGTGTCTTCTGTCGCAGCTGCCAGGCATCATAAATCTTGCCAAAACAAAAGTTTCTTCATTGAAAACTCAACATATCAACATCAGACAAGCAAAACAAATCAGGATTCTTCAATTGAATCTGTTCAAAAAGATAATTCCTCAAGTCACTGTACAGAGGACAATAGAATACAAAATGAAATTCATCTTCAACAACACCAAGATCACAAAGAACACATAAACGTCGGTGTTCAGGAATGCCTTCATACCTGCCTTTGCATCTATTTCTACTACTGCTGGTTATAATGGAATACAGCCGTTATTTTATGATGGTCATCAGGGAGTTCTCCTCCTTTTTCCCATCAGTGTCATTTTAAGGCCTAAGAACAGAAGGGTTTCTCTGAGACATACCTCTGATATTCTGCAGCTTCTAACTATAATCCCGTTTTAAATTGAAACTATAACAATTGCACATATTTTACATTTATTTTACACAGTTTTCTGTTGGGATACATGTATATTCCAGTCCTTTCTGACAATCTCTGGTTTTCTGTCTTAATGGCCAGGTGACCTAAAGCAATTGACTGACTATGAATACAGAAGCCATGCCCAATTCTTCACCACATTCTGTTTTCAAACCACTTTGTTATCAGTGTTACAATTGTACTGCTATATTCAAATTGCTGAGGAAGAACTTATCTCAGAGGAGACATACATGGAACAGTCCCTCAATTGAGTTGTGTCAGTTCCGTACTTGTCGAGGCTGTGCTTCTGAGAGAATCAATAATGCGAAGCACAGGCTGATTAGGCATTTACATGAAACCAAGTTGGTGTTTATGTGAAGAAAAAAAAAAATTCTTTATTTACGCATCTACTGAGGAAAGAAGAAAGCTCTCTCTACAAGGACAGCATCATTATTAGATTTCCATAACCCTCAAGACAGGCTTTGTGTAGTAAGACAAAAGTTGATTGATTACCTCTAAATTTGTGTCGTCATGGCAGTACAAGTATTCCAGGCGATATCACAGGTAACCTTCACTACGCTGGGAGCAACAATAAACACTTGTCAAGCAAGACAAAAATAATGAAGTGCCCTTTGGAGCAAGACTCTCCAACAATCTTATTAGCAACTTGTTGAGGCTACATTAACTGTTTGGATTTATAAAACGGGGTCAATATTTCTTGAGAGATTATCAAACATAACATGGCTATATAGGATTTTTTTTTTCTTTAACAAGGCGTGTCTTTATCACTCTTCCATTGTGTATAAAATCACTGTCTTTTAAGAGAACCTGTCTGGCTACCTAAATACGGTCGCAGTGACTGTTTCATTTGCCGGCATTATGCCATGTGTATAATGAATCAATGCGAACAAGAATCTAATTCATATTTAAATCTGAGTATTAGATTTTGTAGTGTATATTTTGTATTATATGTTTTAAAATATTGAACTTAAAGTGTTAGATACAGAGTATAGGCTGTACTCTTTCAAGTTTCACTTTCAAGGTATTTTTGTCTCTTTTGAATATTTCTGTTGTCTCTACACCTCATCTTAAAATTACAGTATGTCATATGACATTTCCACGCTCATGGTGCTTCCTGAGATTTGTGTGACGTGTACGTACTGGAGGACTACGTGATGGCACATGGTTTTAAAGGACCAGAATCGTCGTGTTTTTGTTACCCTAGAATGAACCATTTTCATCTACAGAGGTAGCAGAGGTCCCTTCCATAGAGTCCGCCATGTTGTGCCTCCATGTTTCTACAGTACAGTAGCTCAGGATAGACTTCCTCATTTCATAGCAAGTGGCGTCCAGTATTAAGGTACACTACCGTCACCTATTATGTTGGAGTGTGGTCAAGACTAAAAAGTCCAGAAACAACAGAACAAAACAAATACTGACTCTGAAGTTGGGTATACACTGCACATTTCAGGTTGTGATGTCTTTGGTTGTGGCTAATAAAATGGCAGACCTACGTTGCACTGTGAGAGAAGTCCAGAGATGGCCGACGTTCCAGACTTGCAACCAAAGATACCCTGTTGTGTAGTGTCTGGGGTGTCTTCTGTTGTTAAAATGCATGAATGTTTATCTTGGCTTTCAGTGAAAAATACATTTAGATTAGTTTTCTAAAGAAATGTTATAGCAACAAAGACTCCATTTATTTACAATAAACTATTGTTTAGTAAAGATGCACACAATAACTCAACATAATATATGTAAAACCACAATAATTCAATTCACAGTAACATACAGAGCAATTCATGAACAGAGTTTACTGCCAAATCATTTTACACAACAAAATAATGTATATGAGTTTAAAAACCACACTCAAACAGCATTATTTAAGTGGAATTTTCTGTAATTAATATATATGGGCATTCTGTCAGAAATGATATTTATCGATTTCATCATGATAGATTCAAATGGAGCCTGTCTTTCATCTTTTGTATTTGTGTTGTTTAAATTGTACCGATCATAGTGTGCTATATTAGTGTATTGTCATGAGTAGTAATGTGATTTTGATAAGCTAATGGGATCTAAATAAACGAACAGTGTGACTGCGGATACGACCCACGTCTACTTAACAACCAATAGGAATTCCACATTAAATGAATCATTGATTGGTCATGGGTGAGCTAATGCTACACACTTACTGACTCGGTAAAACAGTAAACTTCATTAAGCACTGCATACAAAGTCATTTTACGGTGTTGTTAGTGTAACTTATTAATTTAACCTCTTATTAACTACAGTAGAGTTGTCTGTCAGGAAAGCATGCGTTTTATCGAATAAACAATAGCTCCCAAAGTCCGACTCGGCCGGTGAACGAGCTGTCATACACGCCTTTCAAAACCCGATATGGCAGGATTAAAACCTTCTGTTCTCTTTGAGATCTTATTAATGGAAGAAAAAAATTAAAGATGGGCCACGGGGACACTTATTCGAGGATCCAAACTAAAAAAATGAGACCAGAATGACTCCTGGAGAAAAATTAAACAATTACACTTCAAGATACTTACGCATTGGCTTCATTTTGGAGCCAAAGTCCTTGACCCTTGAGCGTGATACTTAGCTTCATTGTTTACCAGTATTGATACTGATATATTATTCTTGTACTTCGACTTATTTTGTAGAGATTCAGTAGGTGTCATCATCGAACAGTCTGCATACATGTCGTAACCAAATTCATTAGATCCATGTTGCACAGTGTGGCTGGTAATAAACTCATACAACTGCTGAAATCGCAGACTGTAGGAGCCTCAACAAGGGACTTCCACATCACTAGATGTCACACACTGAACCCGTGAAAGTGAATGAAAACATAAGATGATAAGTGAAGAAGTGATGAATGTATTTGTTATTGTTTGAAAAAGCTTGCACGGTCATAACTAAACAGTAGGTGAATAGATTTGTTGCACTGCAGTGTCATACTGCAGCTTTTTAGAGGTCTATATTTATTAACGTAAGTTCCAGCCCCTACAATGTGCCAGATACACAAGAGATAATAGCTGTATATATAGAGAGAGAGATAAGAGATAATAGTAGTGTCCAAACTGAAGCACACCAGATTGTTTCACCACAAAATGAACTAGAAATGCTCTTTTCTATTGAGGTACATATAAAAATGCCATACATGGCAGAGGTATAGGACAATTGCCACAGCAACACTTTCCTTTTCCTTCATCCCCTGAAGCAGTGGCACATGGAGAAGGTTCAGAAGGAATTTTACATCAAACCAGGCCAGTGTCGGTGCCTCTAAAGTTTTTCATGAAACAGACACAGGCACACACGCACACACGCAAACACAGAATTGTAGTCAAACATCCCAAATGAGTGCTGCAGATTCACATTTGTGGCCTCTCAGAGGCAAGAGATGAAGATGAAACAGATTTCAGTCATGCAAGAGCTCCACATGATGTTCATATTAAAAGCCACAGTTCCTTGTCCTTTTAAATTACAGCTACACATTTTGTTGTATTCTGTTGTTTCTTGCACCTATGTGACAATTCTTCCGCAAAAGACAAAACTTTACAACCTCAAATCTGGCAGTTTTCCCCAACATGTAGAGGAAACATACACACAAACATGCTGCATTGTTATGTTTGGACATATGTATATTGCAAGAGTTAGCTGTTGCAGTAATCATTCCTCTTGTCTATACTGGCCTTGAAGAGGGTTCATCATAATGTGAGTATAATGAAATGATAGGGTTCAAAAAACGTCCTTAGATTAGTGTTAAAAGCCATTTTGTAGTTACCGTAAACTGAACTAATATCAGACTCAACAGACTGATTTAGGCTCAAACAGTTACAGAGTTAGGATATTATTTTACCCCATCACTTAAATTGAAACTGGATTTGAGAGGAGATCTCTCCACACCTATTAGACACCTTATAAAGGCGATACATTGTAGAGGTCAAAACCAGCTTACCCTGTTTGTATCACACTCTGAAACCAGGCCCCTCAGGAAGCTTGACATTGGCGCCATCTTCAATACTCAAAGAATACCTCAGTTAGAGGCTCTGGCATGTTTTAATTCAGAATAGCCTTTTCCCTGTCAGTGCTGTGGTTTGCCAACCAAATTCCCCTGAGAGGTAAATTGGCAACGTCTAGTGTTACAAATGTCAACACAAGCCAGTAAAGTGTTTGAGCTTACACACATTGCATGTGAGATGCATGGACAAAACCCGCAAAACACACAGCAGTAAAAAAAAAAAAATCATCACAGCAGGAAAAATAGACTCACCTGTTGAAGTATGAATTTCTGTATTGTATGTAGAAATGTAGAGTGCAGTCAAACTGTGAGGCCTTGAACACAGATACAAATATGTTATAGGTAGATTTTTACAGATTTTGTAAAGGGCTTTGTGTTGCGTCAAGATCAGGGCTTTCTTGTAAACATTACATAGACTTTTTATTCGTTTATTTATTTATTTTTTGCATTTCTTTGAATAATATGGAACATTTTCTCTCTAGTTAGAAGGTCACATTTTTCATTCATAAGAAGAGAACTTTCCAGTCATTGATTGGGAAAACGGAAACTGTTAGTTGTGCATATGTAACAATGCAAAAGACACATGTAAATAATACGTAAATGTGATGTGTAAAAATGTGTAATGTTAAAAAATGTGTACATGTAAAAACGCACAAGTAAACAAATCTGTTTTAGTACAGTTTTGATTTGAATTAAAATTACAAAATTTTACGTGAGCAGATAAACACTGGGCTCACACTAAGAACCAGGTGAAGACGGGACACGGCGTATTTGAACACCGCGAGGGAAAAGGAGGGAAAAGACACAAGAAGTAAAACAGACAAGGACACACATGGAAGTCAATTAACAAAATAAAGCAGGAAAACACAAACCATGACAAGAGGAGTAGTTTGAAGTTCCTGTTTATTTATTTATTCAGTGTTTATTTGTATAGGGACATACAGTATATGTAGCATAGATTATTGCCACAGACCAAAGCCAAATGCCTGTCCCTAGCAGGGCTATATATTCCTGTGAGCGATTAAGCTCACTAACACTTGATACGGTTTGATTCGTGTCTGTTTAAGGTGATACTTTCTTGGCGGTTCATCCCTCGCTTGTGCGTCTGTGTGTTTGCATCCAGTGTGACGAGAGTGAGATGTTTTCTTCGTGGAGTTCATAGTAAAATCGTGTTGTGGTTCTGTTGTGATTCTGTAATCGCCATATACTGGCAGACGTGACTCTGTGATTATAGCCTAAGTATAGCCAGACGAAATATTACTAAAGCTCTGTTGCAATATAATTTCCCCTCAGTCTCTGATGAGAATTCTCTGCTCTCAGAAATATGATAAAATGCTAGGTTAGAGTCGAAAAACAGCAATTTTCTTGAGGGAGGACCCCAACTCGAAAACCTAAACCCTCCAGAAACCTAAAGGAAAACCATGACATGGTCTAAAATGACAGACTTTCTGTATGTGCTGCCTTTGGTTGTACAAACAAAAGAAATGCTAAAACCGAGAAACAGGGAATTACAGTTCACAGGTGTGAATTTGTTTTCTAAAGTGAAATAAATAACATTTTTCTGTGAACATGATGAACTTTACACATGACAATAAGTTATCCACATTTTAAGATAATATAGTCTTAAGGCCGAGGCCCGCCTAAACCAGTGCAAACAAGACAAAAATATTGTGTGTGTAATGCATAAAGCACCTGCAAAGGGTGGAATTCACTGCAACCTGCGCTGCCAAGCAGATAGCGCCACTGTCTGTGCTGTATATGCAAATAAGCCTCATTGCAAAAAACGTCTAATTCACAAAAGACCAGTGTAAATTGCTACACGCAGTCCGGTTGGTGTAAATGCTGCCTGCTGAAAGCTGGTGTTGACTGTGCACAAACTCACCTCTGAGTCTCTCTGTCTTTCTCCAAATCTTCAAGTGTGTGAGACTGGTATTGAATGAATGTTTAATGATCTCAAGCACGAAATCTTCAGTCAGATATTGGAGGGATCAGTCGGTATGCGTGTTATCTCAGAGTTTCCGATATTTAAATATAAAAAGCAATGATGATCAGACTGCTTTATTAAATATCCATGTATCCTTATTATTCCGCAATCCCAGAGTGCCACAGGTGGAGAACACACAACATTAATGACCATCAGATCCTGACTGATCTGCTGTTAATGAAGCTACCTGCTGCGCCGTGCGTAAAGGCGCACAACCTCTTCTGGGGTTTGTGACACCAAACATCAGTATGAATGTTTCTGTGAAATCTCAGATGTGTTCAGTGACATGTAACGTTATTTTAAGAGTCATATATTAATCAAACACGTTTCAGACTGGCCTGAATCCCATTAATTGGAGCCTTTTTTGATGGACATTTCAGTATTACGTTATAGATGTGAAATACTACAGAAGCATGAACGTTGGTTTAATTGTTGCGAGCTCTGTGTGTGTTTTTTAATGAGCAGTGTTTGTCTCTGCTCATTAAAGACATGTAATCTGAGGGGGTTTTGCCACATTCATCATGGACCAATCTGTGGCTGAAATGTGGAGAAACACCCGAAACAAAACTTCATGGCCGTGTTTGCACCAGCATATCATTAGCGCAAAATCTTTTGTGAAAAAGTGCATTAAATGGAGCAGATTACGGGCATAAACGCTGCGCCACTTATTTATTTTTTACAAAGATTGAATTTTTATTTAAGTAATGTAATGAGTTGTTTATTTTAATTGTTAGACATTATTGTATTTTTAAATGGGAACATTATTATTTTATGTATGTGGATTAAGAAACTGAAATAGAAACTCACAAAGAGAAAGGACGTGATGTGACAGAGGGTGATGTTCTGTGGTTCTCCTTTCGTTTTCTGACATTACAGTGTGGATCACGGAGTCTGCTGTCCCCGTGCCGTGCTTTTACCCACAGCCTTCATTCAGATTTATCGGAACACTAGGTAAAACCAAGTAGAAACATTAGTGTTACAATAAAATATTTCAGGCTGATGTTGAGTTATTGAAAAAAACAGGAGTTTATAACAGGAATGTGAAGGATTGAATCAAAATGACTAAAATGCAGAGAGGAAAAATACAGTACTAGTTAGAGTGGACATCTGTATATCTGCTACTGTATAATGGTGCAATGTAATGTGGACCAGGGGCACTCATTCAGAAGCCTTGGCAGTATTCCCAAATTTAAAAAAAGCTTTTTAAACACTATTGTGCATACAGTAGAAAAGCGAGTTGTTGAGCACTTTGATAACTGTAAGGATATTGTTCTCCCTTGGCAAAAGCCTATTCTTCCACAAGAGATCTGCTGTTCCTTAGCGAATAGTGAAAGCCTCTTCTTCACATCTGCAAAGCTGTTTGCTCGTAGTGTTCAGGAAAGAAAGCGAGTAAAGGTCATCTCAGCTACATCTCCAACAGAGAGGTTCTGTAGTTAAGAGACAAGAGATACAAAAAAAAGAAAAGACTTAGAGCAGGCGGAAGGTTCAGTATATTGTAAAATTTCAGCTAGCTGCATGGAGAAAAAAAGAAAAGAAAAAAAAACGAACTTCAACCACACAAAGGACAGCTCTACATTCTTAGCTTTTCACATTGCATCATCAAGGTTATGTGGGCATTTATGCATTTCCACTACAACTCTTCACCACACTGTGTTTTATTTTGACCCTGAAGTCTCAAAATCCTAATTGACAGCTGGCTTACCATAAGAAATTTCTAAGGTCAGTTTGGTCAAGAGTGTAGGAGGCCTAGTACCGCCACTAAGAGCGGGCTCTGGTTATTTGAGATACGTTAGGTCTATGAACAGAGATTACATACAGGTCAGAAACCTAATGCGCTGCAAATGCCCCACCTTGAACAGCGCTGTCCAACTCTGAGTGATTAGACTGAACGATTAATGAGCATGACCCAAGGCTTTGTTTTCAAATAATTTATGCAATGAATGTATTAAGTCCATGGCTATTAAGAAAACTAGAAAGTAAGATTTATGTGTTCACAAAACGTCTTTATTATAACAATAAATAATGGTTCACATCAAAGAGGCATATCATGAATGCTTAATAAAATCTTTTAATAAAATGTGCAAAATCAATAGTCATTAGACAAGACACAGGCCAGTGAACATATACATATTTGTAGCCTGCCTATTCGAGAGACTGAGACTTACACTGAATTGCTATTCCATTTTATTTTTTAACTGAAAAATAAATTGTGTTAAACAGAACATAAACGAAAAAATTGCGAAAATAAAATAGGCAAAGTGCATTTAGCGTAGCAGGTGAATGGAACCTTGAACATTTGGGCTTTGTTACATCTAGTCTATTATCTGCTACACATTTTGTTCGCATTGATCAAAATGAACTGCCCTGTGCTGTCATGTGTTTATGTAATTCATAAGCCAGTACTGCTCAGACACTATGCAGCTGGTGGCCGTGTTGGTAAGCAGCCTTGCTTTGCACTTTCACAAGTTGACAGTCTGGCAGAAATACTTTCACTTCCATTAAAGGCGTATTACAAGCATATTTACTCTATGAAGAACAGATGTAGGCAATAAACTGAATTAACATCTGCGTCAGCTGGAATGATTGTGATATATTAACAGAATCTACATGAGGAAACAGGCACCTCCTTTGTCACTATCACAATCTGTAAATGCATTTTGGTAATATCTGATGTCGTCTGTTCTGTCATTCTTTTATTTCCTATTGAAGGTACTTGTAAATAGCATGTTTGGCTATTTTGCATGCCTTTAAAATAGCCAAGAGAGAGAGAGTGGAGAAGGGAAGTGAAGGGACAGTCAACGAGACAGAGCTACAACCTGCAAATAATTGTTTCTACAAACCTCTCCCTGTCCATTTTGAGTGATTATTACCACTGCCATATTAGTTTTGTTTAGTTTTAACAGACAGCGTCTATAGGCACTGTCCAATGTGCTACAGGCGCTGTGGATTTTTTGATGCATTCCATGACTTTGTTCCTCACCCCTGACCCACCGGAAAAAGCACTGCCTCTGTGTTCTGGAACCTCCTGTTGAAATGATATGTGGTTTCAGGGTTGCTGCTGACCACTTGAGTGCCCTGAGCATAATTGCTTTGTGGCGCCTCCCCTCAAAAACAAAAAGAAAAAAATATATTATATTATACATGTTACGTGTGTCCATAGCTGACTGTACTATTGTATAGTCATAAGACTATAATTTAATATCTACGCCTGGGTGCAAAGCGTTCTGGTGGAAAGACTTCCCAACATGTAGTTACCGTTGTAAAAGGGTCTATTTTATCACACACCATGAGCTTTTAACCCTAACCCTAATGTTCTGGTCCCTAGATTTAAAAAAACTAGAAAAGAAAAGAAAAGCGCTGGTAGCCCACGCAGAGGTCCAGTGATGGATCCATTCACCCACAGTGCTGATGAAATAACAAAAAATGATATGTAACATTAACATTGTTGCGTGTGCGTAGATTTATCTTGTACTGTCCATAATGCTTCACCTTAGATATAAATAATTCATCATTATGATTATAATGGTGCCCGACACCCAGAGTGTGATGCATGTAATGGTAGCAGCAGCACTGGTAACACATTTAACTATTTTTATTTGTCTATTTTATTACTATTTATTGTACCTTTATTTAACTTATCTTGCTGTCCTTCGCCGACCTCAAGTTGTCTTTTTGTCTGTCCTTTGACACACACCATATTAAATGTTAGTTGTGTGACTATGGACGAGGCATGTTGCTAATGAACTGCCCTCATTGGGATCAGTATAGTTGTCTAAATCTGAATGTGGCTTGCAGAGATTTACAATGGTGACATTTTGTTCTGGTGATTGGGTTTGGTTATCAGTGTATATGTATACTGCACTATAGATATACTATACATGTGGCTTTTTTAGATGTGTCCATGCATCTCTGTAAGAAGGTTTGTCTGCGTGTTTGAAACTAGGTATGTATAACTAAGATGCTGCTGATGCAAAGATCGTGGATGCATCGTGGAACTTAAAGTTCTTATTCTTTGACAGCATTCAATAAAAACTGATAGCCTTGTGCAGTAGATTTTTCATAGTGTGTCCACTAAATAAAATTATATGTTCATATGAATATTTTGTAATGTATGAGTATTTGTGTGGATTCATAAGGGTGTGAATATGTCATTCTTTCAGCATTTGTAAGATTTTTATTAACAAATAGTCAACACCATAATATTCTATTTCATCTGTTGCTTTGACTATGTTCACTTTTGTTCCTGTCACTCATGCTTTTGTACAGTTTTTGTGAGGTCTGTGCAGTTGCCATGACATTGCATCTCAGACATTTTCAACATTGCTGACTTTATCAACAGCTGTATTGTAAAAAGCTAGAGAATTATTCCTTTTTGTTCGCTCTCTCAGCCTGGCCTCAGTTCTTTCTTCAGAACACTTGTTTCCTCAGGCAAACTCGTCATATAATGAAAGATAAAGGAACAAAGAATTCTTTTTCTTACGGTAGGGTTGTTGAAAGACATTATTGTTTATGCGTGAATCTTGCAAAGTTACACAATCTGTCAGCTTAGGAGAAAGAACAGAGATAAATGATTTTTATAAATCACAATGCTTTCATAAGAATCAACCATGCTTAGCAAAACAAATTGTGTCTCTTGAAACCTGGTGTAAAGCAAGCCACCATTCTCTCAAGGTAGATGTTTTGCTACTAGATACTCAAGCGTGTTTGAGTATCTAGAAAAGCGCCATATCAATCTTACCTATTATTTCACCACAAATTTGGTTACAAAAGCATTCAAACACACCTTAATATCTATTGTTCTTCATAACTAATCATAGACAGACAGAGGAAAGAGGAAAGAAGAAGGGGATGAGATGAGCTACTGATGGTGAGAATGTGTCGCCTATCGAGTTTTTCACACTTTCTTGAAATAGGGTCGACAAACAGACGAGTGCCATTTGTGAGCAAGCGGATTGTGACAGGATTTCTGTCAGGGTTTGGTAACTCTAATTAGAGGATTAGAGCAGGCGTTGTTGAGAGAGAGCAACACTTAAGATGGAAAGGTCAAAGGTTCAATGACACATTCAGCAATATAATGTACAGTACAGTGAACATCACACTCGCACACGCACTCAACAAACAAGTCTACATCACACTATAGCCAGTGGAGCAAAGGTCACGTTTAACTCCAGGTGACTTACCACAGTTTGGATCCGTCAGCGTGTGAATGTATCTAGCTTTGGAGAATGCAATAGATAATGATCTGTAATGTGACTGCTTGTTTACTAAGGTACCATCTATCGAGAATGTTTCGAATAGAAATTCTAACTTGTAAATGGTGTTAAAGATCGAGCAAACTCTTCTTTAGAAAGATAACATTTGAACTCAGCAACCAAACCTCCCTTCAGCGCTTCCTCAGTAGCCTCGAGTCTCTGGTGGCAAATTCCTGGATTTTGTATATCCGCCATCCACTCCGACCACCTCCTGCTCATTAAAGGCAAAAATGTTCTTGTGACTTGGATAAAACACTACGACAGTGATAGATACCATATCAACAATGCTGGTGATGTGTTCTGGGATTAGAGACATGGAGGATATCGTAATCCGCTGTTTGCAAAAATGTACGAATCCAGCATTTTCTTCCTGGCAACTGCAATTCAACTCTACAGTGATATATAGTGTCCTTTATGCTGATTTACTTAAGCTAAAATTGCTGCTAATGGTTGCATTGGGTTCCCTCCTCACCACAGCGTACTTTCCACACATGTTCCATCGGTGGACACACATACACGTCGCTTGTCCCCATCGACAGGGGAATAGCAACTGGAAAAGGTCCACATGAGTCAACAGGCACGCATAACACTGGAATTTGAACCTGAGGGACTGTGCTCAATCTGGGAGACTAATACTCTGCCACACTTCCTCCTCCCCCTCTCCCTCCTCTCCGCACAACTGCTCGCTCAGCTGGGTCTGCATCCCCGCCTGCCCTCACTCTCCAACAAACTGATATCCTTTAAAGGCTGCCGCAGGCAAGGCCAGTTTACATATATCCAACTCGACAGGCGAGCCAGGAGGAAACAAGACCAATGACCCGCATGGATCCATTCACATGCAAAGACTGGAGAAAATGAGACACTATAAGTCTCTTTCTCTCTTTGTCACACTGTTGTTTTCACTAATTTTGATGTTTTACATTATCCTAATGTGTTGTTTTGGTGTCATGTTCTGTTTAATCCAAAATGTCCCATTAATTCAGCTGTTATTCATAGTAGTTTATGAAAGATAGTGTTTACTTCCATTGCTTGCCATGGAAGCTTTATTTTGTGTAGATATTTTAGTTACATTATTTTCCTTATTTTAGATGATTTCATTTTAAATGAGGTTCAAATGCAGGCTCTTTTTTCATTTTGGATCCTGCCTGCTGCTGTAGCTTTTAACTTTTAAAGTTCTTCCTATTTTAATCCACATTCGAGATTTGCCTGCCAAAGTACAGTTGTTCATTCTGCGCTGCTCAGATCACATCAGGTTTTCAGATGCACAATAGTGCACAGTGTGCTAGATAACCGTTTTTACAAAGTGTAACATTTATTAAGGCCCTAAGCATTGAAACATAATAACTTTATGTTATATAACGCCTAAGACACAGACGGAAAAAAAAGAAACATGACTTTATTTTCCATCAGTCAACAGTGTTCACTTACATTTCTAATCCGCTGTTTAATTCAGTTTTAGTTTTTTTTTTAAAGTGTGTTGGTTCATCATTTTAATTAAAAATAGTTTAATTTGACTTTCAGTTTTCTGTTTCCCTTTTAATTTTAAAAAGGAATCCTGCCAGAGCCGGGGGAATGGCTCACCATCAGAGCCTTATCCCACTCTTTTCAGTGAATTATCATGCCATTCTGCCAAATATAACATTCGGTCAAATTGTAAATGTCAGTATCCTGATTAAAAAAAATTAAAAATACTGAGCAAGAGTTTTCACATCACTGCTACGTAATATTTTGCCTTTGGTCAGGGTTATGTCTCATTCACCAGGCCAAGAAAATTCCAGCAACATGTTTCATCTTCACTCTTTGCACAATGCTCAAGTACAACAGCTGTCTGTCTGTGAGCATCCTGCCGACGGGATTGATAATGTTTTATGAACTGTTACATCCAAGGCACCATTCTAATCCTCTGTTTTTCTCTCCCAGCACATGCTTTCATGCAATATGTTCTGTCTTTCCTTTATCCTTGGCCGCGATGCCTTAACCTGGATCGTTGGCTGTCCTGAAGCTTCCTGATTACTGGTCATCCTCCAACACTGTTCTGGATCCAGCGCCATCTTTTTCCTGTTTCTGTGTGATATCTGCGTGTCTATCCTGTCTGTGTCAACGTTGTGTCGTGTTGATCATTTTTCACCCTTTGCACTGTCCTGGAAGAGGGATCCCTCCTCTGTGGCTCTTCCTGAGGTTTCTACCATTTTTCCCGGATGGGTTTTTTGGGCAGTTTTTCCTCACTCGAACCGAGGGTCTAAGGACAGAGGGTATTGTATATTGTACGGTAAAGCCCTTTGAGGTAAATCTTGACTTGTGATATTGGGCTATATAAATAAAATTGAATTGAATTGAAACAACTAGTTCAGTAAACTTTGCATAAAATAGGTTACATAAAAAAGATCCTGAGAGTGAATAGATCTAGAAGTTTGTGAGGCAAACTGCCTACTTACTTACTTGTGTGATGTGTACCCTAAAGAACTGGCCAAGAAATCAAAACCCTGCAAGATTTAAAACATTTTACATTTGACTCACTTCAGATTTACAATTCATATCTTACCCTCATAAGCCCCTTTCATCCACCTACCCATTATCAACTTTCTTCTAACGGGGGCAACTGATGTTTGTATAAACAAACAACGCAGCCCAGGGCTCTACTTTCAAGATGGTGTCTTAATTATTAACATTATACCAGTCTAAGTGCCATTATCAGGTTTAGACACAGCTTAACACAGATGAGTTGATTGAGGAGAGTGATTTGATAGTCAGTTTATCTTTAGCTTTAATTAGGGGCAGATTTGAGGAGAGACATTACAGGTTAATTAGATTCACATTCATTAAGATGCTTAAAATTATTTTAATTCTTGGTCACCATCATTATCAGAACTGATATACAGTAATTAATTGGATTTCACCTTTGGCTTTATGACCTGTCTACAAGAGCTTTTATTTGGACTTGCAGCTCCAGACATTGCTGTCTGGCTGCAGTCGATCTCCTATTAATGTTTGTGCTTTGTCACTGTGGTAATTGGCAATACCTCCAGCACACAAACACCTATCTAATTAGGAGAGCTACCCACAGCTTGGAGAGACATCTGAGAGAATCTAAAATGTGATGCTATACATCTTTAAAGCATAGAAAAATCATTACTCCCTATTAATTTAATATGTAAAAACTAGTTACCTTAGTGTGACATCCACATAAGACTGTGGCAGAGGCCGTATATTCGTTGAAAATATTGCCTAATAGCCTATAATTGAGTTTTGCCTGAAGGTGTAAATTGTCGCTCTACATGGTGCACCACTATTGAGACAATTATCAGCACATAAAACACATTTTTGCCCCTCAAACACTCACTCTGCTCATTTTAATGGGTGATATGTACCATGGGTTTTCTTGTTTTGTCTTTACAGAAATCAGAATTGTTATAAATTGTCTTAGCACGTGTACATGTTATGCTAAAACATATTAAAACATTTATATAGATTATCCACATTCATAATCAGAATGATCTGGGAAGTAGTATTAGAAGCTTTTACATGGAAATACAGTCATGAATTTTTGATTTCTTGATGAATAAACATATGTTTGTATGCAAAAGTCAAGTTTCCATGCAGGTTTTTGCCGGAGTCATAATCAGAGCCCATTCATATATAGACACTGTTTATCTAAATGTTTTAATTGTATCCAATTTCCTCAGCATATGCACAGAAATCTGCAGTAACCAGAGCCAGAATGACATCCAAGTAAAGAAAACAAAGAAACAACACTTCTTGTATGTTAATTCATGTATTATCCTTCACAATGAAGGAATAATTTTAAATGCAGGTGTCGTTTCTCATTGTATTATTGTATGCCTCTTTAGAGAAAAGGTCCTGTACTTCAGATCTGTTTTACTTAGGCCTTGATCTGTGTTTAATACACTTTTAATAATGCACGATGGTAAACAGGCCTGAGCTCACAGAAGTAATGTCAATAATGACTGAGTGTCTTGATAAGAGTGGAGAGAGTTTTTCCAAGTTGTTGTGAGATGATATTAATAAAACAATGTCTGAATATGTACACACAGACTTTTTTATACAGAAGGAAAACATTGGCTTGCCCCTGGTAATGTCTAAAAGGCTTTCTATTAGTTAGTAAGTTAAAAGCAGAGAAAATGTGAGTCAACAGACTTTGTAGCAGGAAAACAGCACCATGGGTTGTTTGCTCAAACACTTCAATTGAAATATTTTCATGCTTTTGTGGCAACCACCTCTTGGAGACATGTGACTAATGTTTTCCCTCTCATGTGGACTTCATAGGAAGAAGGTTGTAGCAGTTGGCTGGATAACAAATTGCTGACACTAAATAATGCTGTTTGCATCCTTTCTTCCAGCATCATTCAGCAGTGGTTTCTGTAATCGTCATCACTCTCATTACCTAGTAACATGTAGATTTGCTGCTTACTTTTAACTGAACCATAAAGCAACAATGACTTGTTGTTTGTCTGAAAAATGCTAAATATTCTTTTTGTCAGAATGGCAATTGTGTATATAATATATTGTAACAAAGCTCATCTGGATCTAAATTGACACCACAGTGTAGACTGCGAAACAAGAGACGGATGACCTTAAACTAGAAAAGTGTTGAAGGCTCATCTTGATGGTGATACTTTTACAGATTGTAATGAATCACTCAGTGGAAGAGATGAGACAAGCCTGTCAGCCTTTCGCCTTCATCAGTGTCAGAATGAACTTTAAAGAAGTTGGCCTAGCCTCATTTAGCTTTATATACCAGACGTGAGCACAGATATGTTATCTAGAATACTTGACTTCACACATTTTATTTCTTCTCACTTATATTTGATCTTTAAACACATGCCGGTTTGAATGTTATACCTTCTTATACCGCACTAATCTTCTCTGTGGAGGCAGTTTGAGATTAATGACACTAAACACTCTTACAGGATTTGTCTTTTTGTGAGTTTAATCTGGCGAGTCTTTGTTTATGGGTTTCAGTATTAGCAATGGAGCACAAAAGTACTGTAACTAATCCACAGTGTTGTGGGCTTAAATGTCATTGACTACGGTGACAAAGAATACAGGGACTTCCTTACAAATTTTAAAAACAAAAACATAGCAAATGGTAGCTACGCGTCTTGAGAATAGGACATAGTCAGACACAGTCGGGTCAATTGAAAAAAGTTTAAAGGGGGCATTTCTGAATCCTAATTGAAGTTCACTAATTATGTAACACTGTTGCATGCAGCTTAGGATAGGTATGGAAAGGAGAGGAGAAGGAAGGAGAAATATTAATGCTGACAGTATGTAAGTGGACAAGAAACTTTGAAACGAGAAAAAGAAGTGACTTTGTGTATTGACTTTCTTTTGTTTCTGGCCTGTTGTTTCTTTTGTTCAATTTTGAGAACTTTGCAAGGATAAGAAAAACCAAATGTTAAGTTGTTCTAGTTAACTCATTAGGGGGAGTTGACTAAAATAAGTTGTAAATGGGAAAAAAATGGGAAAAAATTGCAGTGAAAATTCCAAATGTTCAAGAAAGTGAACCCAACGCAGAAGCATCTTAAAGTGTAATACCGCTGCTGACCTCCAAAAATTCCCAGCTCAAGCTAATATTTTTTTTCCAGGAGTCATTTTGTTCTGGTTGTCCATCTGTAAAGTATTGCTAAATTATTAAGATTTTAGTACCAATAGAAGACTTTGATGTCCTATAGTCATTATCTCTATAGTCCACACTCTTACATTATGTACCTTATCCCTGGATTTTTCTGCCATAAAATGGAAAAAAGAAGAAGTTGGCCATTCTAAGCTGTTGAAGAAATAAGACATGACAAGACATGATAAGATAAAATCATGTCAGACTCTGTGAAGGGCATCCACTCCATATAAATGGTTCATACAAATGGTTCAAACTAAAACACAATATTCTTGTTTTCATGTTATTATACATAAATGAAAACATAATTATCGATATTATACTCCGCTTTCCACAGTTCCCTCTAAATCTTACACAGGGAACCTTTAATTAATAAACTAATTACTTGTATCAATTTAAGCCATTTAGCTTTTCTGACTGTAGACTGCATGACATAGTTCAGAAATATGTTGCTTTTATTAGTCCATCCTCTTCAAAAATGCAAATGTAAGTCTCCTTTTGTCAAAGGTAGAAACTTTTTTGACCTTAAATAAGTCTTCAGATAAGGTTGATTGAGTAATTAAAATCAGATTAATCACCATATCCTTAGGCTTTAATCATGAATTCATTGTCAGCGTGATGTACGAGCATTGTTAGGAGAGGTCTCCATGCCGAGTGGGTATAAACTCAAATTTCATATCGTGCAGAATCAGAAACTGTGGCAAAAAGAAAGAAAGGGGAAAAAAACAAAACAATAAGAAAAAAAGAAAAAAAAGCTAATGAAAAGGGCTCAACTGCTGTGAGACTTGTGCTGATTGAAATTGACCCAAAGAGCATCATCAAGATCTTCTACAGCGAAAACAGTAAAAGTGCCTCTCATGTGGCTACAAAGAATGAACAGAGACCATTTCATTTGATCCAAAGAAATATATGAAAAGGTACTAATGATGAACAAGGACCTGCTTGAAATGGATTCAATTCATTTGCATTTGCCATTGAAATGTTGCCTGAATGTTCAGATCACACAACAAGAATAACGATGACATGGTGCGCAATGCTGCAATAATTTCTGCAAAAAGAAAAAAACAAACGAATGAAAGTCACATTTCACTGCTGTATGGTTGTTTCCTTGGCTATCTGAATTAAATCTATACAGTCATAAATCAGCTTTGCATTAAAATGGTAATTTAGTATGCCAGTGTCTGTGTGTCACACTTGTGTACTTGTCATTCAGTTCATCCTGTATGCCTAATGTGGTGTGTTATATCAGTAGAAACAAATTCAATCACTGGTAATCCATTCTTTCCAGCAACAAAGTAAAGTGTTACAGAGAGAAACACACATGCACATATGTATATGAATACTGAGAATGTTCCATAAAGAAAAAGAGCAACAGAAACAAACATTTTACTTACTCAAAACCACAACCTTTTCGCCACAATTAAATTGCGTTGCTGTATGTTTCTGCAAACCCCAGATAACCCACATTTATATATGAGCTAATTAGCTAATGACTTTTATGACTAGGTTTGCACTGTAAGTACTTGGTTAGGGTTAGGAGAAGACACCAGGGTGTAAAGCCTCAGTAGGCAATATTTCTTTGGCGTCATTGGGCAAAAAAATGCCATAGTAATCTTTCAGTTCATTGTAATTCTAGTGGGCTGACTTCTGCACCTCCTCCTGGCTTTGTTTTCCGGCTTTACAAAAACACACAGTTAGTGTTATTTTTGCCTATCACATATTTTTTCCAGAGAGAATCAAGAATCGATGTCAAGACTCAGTCAGATGTGTGTTTATTGTGCGCAGACTCTGTGTCTCGTCAGCATGGCAGCTCTCCTACTAGTAATATTTTGGATTCACTTATCAGTAGTGGTATAAAACGGTGTTGCATTGTCCATCTCTATGTATAGTCTCTGCTTCGGATAGAGAGACAAGGAGCTGCGGGATTAGGATCTTTTTCCCTGATTTTTGCCTACTGAAGCTTTAATACAGGAAAAAGTCCACAAAGATGTGATTAAAATGACTCGCAATGTACTTAGTATTTAAATCAAACCATAGTTTTTTCCTCACCCCAAAGAAAGAACTTTACACCAGTCTCCGGTGGCCAGTTCTGGATTTTGTATATACGTCATCTTATCCAAACACCTCATGTCTATTGAAAAACGGGCAAAAAAGTAAAAGATCCCTCAGTGACGATTTGTGTTGAGATTATACACAGCTATCTGTGGTTTACAGAAATGTACAGTGGCAACATTTTATTTTAGGGACTGAGTTGAAAAACAACTCAATCTTCTCATGTTTCTCAGCTCTCTCTTGCTGACTTTGAGTATTTTACTTACTTTATGTTCTTAAAGAATCAGATGGCACTGCTATCAGCTGCTACTAAGCAAACAACAGAAAACTATGCCTGATTGATTTATTTAAAATTGGACACACCAGAGTCTATAATTACCTTATAACACAGAAATCTTGGCCTTTGTACGAGATAAAATCTCATTATTTTACAAGTCAGATTCTTTGGAAAAGTTTTATTCTGTATTAGCTGTGTTCCTCAGTACTCGCCTTTCCTTGAATAATATAACTTGTCATGGGAATTGTGATCTTGACTTAAATAAACTTTCAACCCACGCAGCCTGTAATTTGCAATGCGTATGCTGTGTAATGTGAAGCTTCTCTTCATCTAACTCTTCATGCACAGTAAACCCAAACAGACAAAAAAGTCCTCATACTTTCCTTGGTTATGAACATCCCACAATAGCTATCAAATATGCAATTTTCTGTCAAAATAATTTATTTGCAGAGGCTCTACAGCACTACAGCACAAAACAGATCCTTTTACAAAGTAAATGTACTAAAAGAAAATGGCTGTTCAGAAAACGGTATTAAAACAAATCTTTGACAGAGTGCTAGATGGAAAAAAAGAAGTGACTGAATCTAAATACATTTGGAAATTTACAAATCGCAAGAACAAATAGCAAGAAGGGTGTGTGGCGGTGTGGAGGTGACACAACTCATGTTTCCAAATAATTGGCAAGTGTATTAGAAGCAAACCTCGAAATATGGCAGAAAAAGAAAAAAAAGGAAATTAGGCTTAGAAATTAGAAATTAGTTTCCATCAGCTGGTTTGCAGTTGCATCAGAAGGTGGTTGTATTGGCTACGTTACGTATAGTTGTTTTAAACAGAGTAGAAGAAGTAGAGATCATGAACTGTATCTGAGTTTTTTCATGGTTGAGACAAAGGAACTAACAGCAATGTTTTGCTCTTATGGTGATGCTGGAAACAGCTCCTTATTCTACTTCTTCTTCGGCTTGTCTAGAAACAGAAACAGCCAATAACTAATGAACTTATTGAGAAAAATATTTTCATCTCCTATTAAAAACGTTCTTTTTTACCCCAACCAAGTTTAAAAACCTTTTGCAAAAGTTGTTTTAAAAATTTGACCATTTCCATCACTCTTTTCTAAAGCAGTACTTCAAAATGCACATAAATGGGAAGGAAACAGGGCCACAGTCTTACAAAGAGTATGTACAGCACATTTTATTTATGCCTGAACACGTAAAAATATCAGAAAAAAACACTGATACACATCCCTATCAGTGGAGGTATCTGGGCCCTATAAGCTTGTAAAGAAGACAGTTACCAGGTGAGTGAAAGTGAAAAAGGTGAACGGTTCTCAATGCTTAAGGACGTATCTCATCTACAGACAGAGTTGATAACCTCTGCCTTAATGATCCTGTCAGGGTCATTCAAATTAGAGACCTGCAAGAAAGTAAATGAGAATGAATCGAGATATAATCCCAAAACACACTGCAGACTTCATCAGCAAGACGCCAGTGATATATCTCTTTTAAAAGGTTCTTTATGTGGGCAGGAGGACAGTTTCCAATGACAAACCTATTATCTCACACTGTTCAAGGTTAAAGCCAGTAGATCCATAGAAATCAGAATTGGAAAAGAGGGCATTTCTACATCAGCTTGGTATTTTTTTATCATATCTGAAACCGTTATAGATGATCAGTGTCATTATGAATGATGAGGTCCCACTCTCGTTATTCAAAGTGCTAGTAAGAGGTGAGAATGACTTTCATTTCCTCTCCAGATAGCATCTTTTCTATAGCTTGCACATGTAGATGAGTTGCACCGAGACTCTTAGGTAATAGGTGACCTGAAGCCAAAGTGCACTGCATTAGCATGTCCAGCTACACTGTTTAAAATAAGAGCAAAAATATAATGGCTGCATGTGACTGATTATGTGATACTGAATATTCTGCTTCTCACTCACTGCTATGCCGATTTGCAGTGCATTCCAGCCCACCTGTAATATGCTGCAGATATGATTGTATGGTTAGGTTGGAAGCATGTTCACTGTACTGAGGACTGCTTAAATTAAAATTAATGACATTTTAATTTCATTAATTTTAAAGGTTCGGTATTCAAGATTCGTGCATGCTTGTGTGAAGTTTGTGTTGCCGACTGTGTTGTGCTGGGAGCCAGTTGTTGTTAATGAACAGTGCTGCCAAGTATCGGCAATGGAAAGTAGCTACATTCTGGTGAAAAATACACTAGGTGACATCGTGCTAATTTCCATGTGCATGATATTGTTATGTAACTATTTATTTAAAACCCTGTAGTAGTAGATTTTGTGTAATCATTAGTTATTTTGAACAAAGGCAAAAAACTTAAATTGATGTTTCTATACTTCTTTGACAAAGGCAAAGAAGAGAGAGATAGCCCAGTGCTTTTTTGAAGAAAAGTTGCAAGAGAGGTCTTAAAAGTCACCAAATCTAGAAAAACCGCTAAGCTGGCAATACTGTGACTCATTACTGTCACCATAGAGGAGCAGAAAATAGGCACCGAAGAATTCCAGAGCATGAGGATTTTGCAGAAAAAAAAAAAAACATCTACATAGAGAAATCAGTGTACAGGCTGTTATCATGAATGTAGGCAACCGAGACAGTCATTAGGTTAGAAATGGAGGTAGTTAATATCAACAAACGATCAGCTCCGAGAACAAAACAGACTCCAACTCAAACCTCACATAACTCAACCTGTAAACTGATCTTCTGAGTTACTTTGATTGCAAGATTGGAACCGATGCAGTGATTCGCAATATTTCTCACTCAGTGCTTCCTGCCTTCAACTGCAATTTTTTTTCGAAATGTATTTTCAGCTGTGGCTGACTAAGCAGTACAGTGGAAGAAGTAGAATTTTATTAATAGCGTCTGTCAAAAGGGATCAGGTACTTATAGTTAATATATGCTATACCATAGATTAGAAATGGCTTTCATTAGCATGCAGATGATCCTATACAGTTTCTACAGTTATTGTACTAGTACTTACAGCACCAGTACCTACATAATGTTGTGTAACAAATTCAAAGAGTTCAGTGATAGGACTCAGGATAATATTTACCATATGTGCTACAAATGTTGTAAGCATTACTACTAATACTGTAATACAGTAGATAAATTAGGTTATCAACATAAACACACAAGGCATGGCATGTTGTTTTTATTTTGTAAACAGGAAAATGAGATAAAGTACACATCAGATATTTTTACAGGTGAGATGAGACATTGGAGACAACAGTTTACTGGCAGCAAACACCCAATGATGAGACACAAGGGTAACTATAATAACATTTTTTGTAACATTTGAACATAAGTACAGACATGTACAACAAAACCCATTTTAATTTGATTAAAACTTCTCTATAATGCATAGAACTATACAAATTGATTATCAATTTGTGGATATTTTTCAACCTGACTTAATGCCAAAAGTTTTGAAGTCCGAGGGAGTATGGCTGCCACCTAATTGGATGCATTTTGTGAGGGAGAACAAAAAAAAAGAAGAGGAAAAGAAAAAACAAATCAAGACTAATGAGCACTGAACAACAAAAAGAGAAGATAAATGGTTTGATGGCAGCAAGACAAGCAAGGTTGAAGAACTCAAATAACTTACTGCCTTCCTAATTTTCTCTATTCATCCAAGTCCTCAACCTCGGAGTACAGGGCAAACTTATTTTCATTCAGTTAAAAAAATAATAGCAGATCTGAAACAAAGAACAGAACAATCTGAGCTGAAATGCGGTGGCTGTGTTTTGGAATATCTGTGAAGTGAAAATAAGCAAATAAATAAATCAAAATGCACTACTTATTAAAATAAATTCATATTAAAGCATGCAACATCTTCACCTGTCAGATAATCAGATGCAGTCATTCAAGGGATTCTGTAGCAACAACCTTTGTCTGTTATGATCAGTTACTTGACTTTTCCGTACTTGTGCTACTGTTAAACTCAACCCGGGTTCCCATGCTGCTTTTTTGAGGAAACGGTTAAAACATCAGACTATCACACTAGCACGTAGAGAAATGTAGTCACCTTGCAATGTGTTTCCTCATAAATTGTATTTGAGGTACAATAGTTTCAAAGTATGAAATTGAATATTCAGGATCATCGTACCCCTGAGGATAACAAAGGATTAAAATAAATGGCAAAGTAATGTTCTGGACAAGACGCCGGTCAAGATAATATGTTTCATACAGCAACTTTCATTGTTTTCTTTTTATAACGCTAATGACAACAAACACATGCAGCAGAGAGACAGAATATTTGCCACTGCTCTATTTCACGGTGTGTTGTTTGTTTGTTCTAACAACAAATGAATCACATACACTCAACAATGGGCTGTGTTACATGCTGGTGAATGGTAATTGTCAATTATGCCAATCAAAATCCAATTGTCCGAGCACAAATCTTGCATTATTGAATTTATATCTAATGTTCTCACCCAGGCTTGCAGACCTATTATCAGATTACATTATCCCCTACCCCTCCTTTTGTTTCTACACTTCCTGCCCTCTGTGGAAAGTAGAAAATGACAATTACATAATTAAGACAGTTTCATTAATTAGATAAAAGGCAAAAGTAAATTGAGAATTAGCAGTCTTAGTTATGACACAGATGATCCTGTCTGCTCAGTGAGAACGTCACAGAGGTCGAGAAGCTCAGTAAACACTTCTCTGGGATGCACGGCCATGCTTGTGTGCATTCTGTCCCAATGAAAATGCTTTTCAGTTGGTAAAGGCTTGCCAAAAGGAATGACTTTGATGTCACTGTCAATGTCAAAAGCCTGGATGAAATGATATCCGCACACACATCTTTATTTATAAACAAGACATTCAACACTCAGAAGCTGACAAGTCATTGGGGGCGGCAGTCTGTGGCCTAATCAGCCAAGCAGAAAAGTCATTCTTCTCTATTGCCAGCAGATTAAGCTTCCACCCCAGAGACATATTTAAAGACTCGTTTTAACTGCTTGGAGAGTGTAACTAGTGCACCATTGGTCTCCACCTACAGACTGGTTACTGCATGTAACTATATGCTACCCTACGGCCACCACGTCTTCCGAACTGTGTAGTAGCACAATTAGGTTTACAGTAAGTATGTTTATACGTAAGTCATTCAGTAAAATGAATCAAACCTATAAGGCCATCAAAAACTGATCCACTAAAGGACTGCATGGCTTTATAGGCCTCTACACCAGAACAAACATACTGGGTGTGAAATTCACTGCAAACTGCGCTGCCAGGGAAGTAGTGTTATGTTGAGTCTGCACCATTTGCATGGTCGTAAATTAGGGAATATTCATACATTCTGCCCCATTATATATAAATAAGCCTTGTTGCAAAAAATGTATAATTCACAAAAAAACAACAAAATTTACATCTGCAGAAAGAGTGCACTCGCTATCTCTCTCTCTCTCTCTCTCTCTCTGTCTCTCTTTCTCTCTGTATCTCTCTCTTTTGCCATATCCTTGAGTTTGAGTTGAATGCTATTGATTGATATTGAGCATGAAATCTTCAGTCAGATATTGGGGGGGTCTGGGGCTTATCTCGAATTTTCAGCCACTTAAAAATAAAAAGAGCTGATGGAGATCAGGCTGCTTTCTTCCAGACATCTACTGTATAACAGCAGAGCGCACAATGTTAATTACCACTAGATTTTGATTGATCTGGTGTTAATGAAGTTACCTGCTGTGCTGTGTAATTGCACACAGCCTCTTTTGGAGTTCAGAGATGCTGTGACACACAGCCAGCTGTGACACCAAACAGAACATCAGTACTAATGTTTCTGCAAATTCCCAGATACCTTAAGTGATGCATAACATTATTTTAAGATTCAGACATGAATCAAACATGTTTCAAACCTGCCTGAGTCACATTAATAGTGGAGATTTCAGTAGAATGTAGACATAAACTATTAGAGAAGCAAAAGAAGCAAAATACATAAATAATGTTTTGTGACTGTGGAGTGAGTGTACGTCTGGAAATGTGAAAAAGACAATATTTGTTATATTACTTCAATCTAGTCAGATGTTAAGCATGTCTAAAGTGTTTTGGCAGATCCACAGGGTGGCAATAATAGCAGCATCACAGTATGTAGCTGATTATTAAATGCAAACAAAAAAAATGCTCTGTTGGGGATGAGTTTTGTTTACTTGGCTTAGTCTTAACAGTTGATACTGTTGTCCAGTGTACTCTGGCACTATTTGATATTTTAAACTCCAGTACAAACTGGTAACAGTCAAGCTACACTTATTAGATTCCTTAATAAGTCACCTTTCCTGTCAAAAATCATTGGAGTTACATGAGTTCCTGAGTGACAAAGAATAACCACTCAGGATGGATCTATAACTGTTCCTTATCCGTCACGTAAGTGATGAAATTGCACTAGTTCAAGAGACATGTGCTAAACAGAAGAATACTGAAAGAACAGTAATACACCCATAATAGGGACAAATCATAACACCACAAATCTTGAGTAATTGTTAGAAAATGAGGAAATCACTAGGTTTGGAACACATGGCTAATTGTCCTTGTATGTCCATGTATGTGGAGCAAACTTAATGTACATTGCTGAAAAGACTTTTTCACTTTTTTCAGTAAAAACAAAACAAAACAATTATATTCCTGCTGAGCAATGGAAAAGAATACCTCAGATAGAAAGCCCTTGAAAACCTGTTTTTATGAACTTGAATTGGACCCTTATACTGTAAGGGCTGTAACAATGCTGATGCCAAACACTCAAAACAACCCTGTTAACATCTGGGTTAAAGACTGGGACTCTGTGGTCAGAGCTTCTGACCAGGAAGTAAGATTCAGAATAAAACTGAACCACAGAAAATCGTTCAATACAGTATGTCTTTTCTGCTCTTATACTTACTGAGAGTGAACCTGTATATAGGGTTACTGTAGCTTACTTTCAGAAACAGTAGCTTAGACGATTAGAATATTGTGGTTCAGATTTAAAAGTGAGGACTTATCTTTTTTATATTTTAATAGCCTAGTCCATAAAGAATAGTGACAGTCAAATAGCCAGAAAAGTAGCAACAACCACTGATGAACTCAAAACAACTGCATAGGCTATAAAAACTGCAGACATCAGTGCCCTGAAATGCTTATAGGTCATGCAAGAGCATAAAGTCTGTCTGTAATTTAACTGCACAGTAAAATTAACCTCCCTTTGCTGTAGTCCTAGATGACTCTGGCCCTGTGATTACTTCTGCTCTGTTTGTTGTTGGTTATCCCTCATATATCAATAAAAGTTAATTGGGTAAAGTGGATGGAAATGAATGTACTTTACACCAAACAATCTGCTGGCACGCAGGTGTCTTTCTTACGGATTAACAGTGTTATTACAGTTGAGATGCCACACAATTAGCAACAACAAATTGGTTCTCCTTTCCACTCAGAGTGGTGTTTCTGCAGCATCACACTTCAGTGGAATAAATAAATGAATTTATATCCCCTTTTTTACTTGATGTGCCGTTGGTTGCTATGCACAATTGTTCTCGGGGGAATAGAAAAAGTTTTTTTTTAATTTTGAACTTCAAGTTATGTTAATCTTGACAGAGTAGATGCTTTGCTGTTTGACTGCATTATTGGGGAACAGAAGACTTTTCAGGACATTTTCTTCCCATGTTTGTATTGAACTCAAACAACACTATACCACTTAGTTAAAACTGCAGTGCTTGATAGTATTTTGGTGTTACTGAGCAAAAATTCCACAATTGCCTTTCAGCATATTGTAATTCAAGTGGTCCGAGAGGAACCAAGAATTCTACCTTCTTCTGTGGACTGTGTTTTGAGGCTGTAGAAAATCTACCCCCTGACACAGATTTTGGCTAATCACAGGCAGGTAGGGGGACTAATTGATATTGATTAATTGATTTGATTGACAGATGTGATTACCAATCGATTCGCTCAGATGTGATTCCACTGCTCTACTCCTTGGCTAAACATGGAGGCTTGTCTTCTTTTTTCCAAAGGGGTGTGACACAAATTTAATATATTTGATTTGGACTGAGAGGAGAGAGCTGCAGAAAGATGGTGTGTATTTTCAGATTCTGGCGTTCTTTCCACTGATTTTGGCTCGCGCAGCTTTACCATAACTTTGGTTTGTAGGTTATTTTAACATTAGTGTTATTTTTATTCCGTTCAGTTACGATATTAAAACCACATTAATGTTTTTGAAAGTGCTTACAGAGCAAGTCATACATAGGTAACTGCAAAAACTGAATCAACAAAGTTAAATGATGAATGGGTAGATGGGAGACATTTTAGTAAGTTTTGTTTTTATTCCGCCGAGTGAATATCCTCATAGCTCATTCAGCTAAAGTAGGGACACTGTACCTTGCAAAATACCAAACTAACGAACCATGGTTATTCTCCGCACTTTGAACACCTTCAGCAAACATACAGCTACAGACATCACTCCTACCACAGCTGGAGAGGAGGGGAATTATAATTTGCCATTTAAATACAGTTGGAGAAGGAGGAAGACCTAATTGCTTTGTGAGATTACCCTTCTGAAGCAAATCGGGAGAAGACAGATCGCTGGGCTGATATGGACCAAAGGTGTAATGACAGGTGCTGTTGACTGAGCTGGGCAAGTCCCCCATCCCATTCACATTATGAGCCCATCAAGATAGGAAAGCAATTTCCCGGCCTTTCATTTCATAAGCTATGCATATCAATGCTCCATTAATCAAATGATAAAGTTCCCGAAAATCTTCCCTGAAACACATCCTTCTCATGCCCTTTCAGGTACTGTATACTATCAGGATTATCTAAAGGAACTCACCTTTATTGAACTACACTGATAATGCACAGGTAACATAACTTACTTTAATTGTTACAGACAAATATAATTTTCCTTTTTTGTCTAAATAACTGCTTTTAACTTCACAATGGACAGAAGAAGGTGAATGAATCTAAAACTATTACATGAATGTGTAATATTTAATGTCTTGATTGCCGATTACTGATTGTTACATTTGCATATACATATATTTTGGAGAAAAGGTACACTTTAATTCATTGATTCAAATGATTGGTTACTTGTGGGTGAACAGTGAAAAAGCACAAGATGAAGACTGATACATTATAAAATCCCCACATTATGAAAACTCCTCACATACTCTCTTCTTCACTGACTGTAAAAAATGGTTGAGGCAGGAGAAAAAAGTGCTTTGGTAGAAAGCAAAGATGGAATGGTGTCCCTCATCTATTTCATGGCTGAATAGTATGACAGGTAACTAGTGAATGGTATGATTGATTGCCACTTTGTTAAACAAAGCAATTAAGTAGGAGAATATAGGAGTTGCTGCTGTGGAACGCAGAATAGCTTAAATAACAGCAACCACTGGAAAGACCTAAAACAGGCGCTAATTAAAATGGATGATAGAAGACTGTGACACAAATTTTGACACTGTATAATGCATATAAAGCCAATAACTACTAACTATGATGTCAAGTAGTCTTACCTCACTGCACACTATTTAATACACCTACATGGTAATTAAGCAACAACAACAGAATGCAGGTGAACTTTGAACTTTGTGTTCTAATTTTGATTATAGTCCTACCATCCCTTTTCACCACAGAAGTGACTTTGAAGGAGTTCTATAATCTTTCTTCTTGAGAAACTGTACAGGACCAAAGGGAAGCCAAGTAATTGAGTCCAGGACACTGAGGGGCAAAGAGAAGAAATAAAAAGGTCTCTCTGAGGAGGACAAAGTGCACCTTTTCTGTTGTTATCAACAATGACATGAACAACAAGCCGTGCCAATTAGAGAGCACAAGCACAAATTGCCGTACCCTTCAATCAGGAGATGCTAACCAAGCTAACAAGAGTTCGATTTTCCACTGAATTGGCTCGTGCTCTAATAGAATCACCAGTCATTCAAGCACCTGTGTTAAAGCATTTGTACTTGTCAAAGGACAGTTTGACCTGGTGTAAAAGCCTCTTTTTTCCTGTTTTTTTCCCCCTTTTTTTTATTCATTATTGTCTTCTTACACAAGGGGGGGGGGGATCTGTAAAGTGTTTTACTTTTTATCCACTTTTAACAATTTGCAACACTGATAAAACTCCTTGTTTTTTGCATTTGCAGCATTCCAAAGATGTTTAATGTTTGATATTTTAAGGTGCAAAGAGTTGTCTTTAGCAATAGGAATAAATGATGTTTATTTTCTAATTAATTTAGTTTTAAATCTTCTCAGGTGGTGCAGGTGAAGCCAAATTTAGTTAACCAGTTAAAGGCATAATATGTAAGATTTTCTGGTCAATGTTTATAAAAAGAGTAACTCTATTCTCAACGAATGTGGAAAGAGGCATCCTTGGTCAAGCCAGTTAGAGAGTGAATGAAGAGAAGGAATGAGAAATAAAATGTTATTTTCTGATTGTTTCACAGCAGTTATGTTCTTACAAACAAATGAACATGCCCACACATTGGAACAACCATACAGGAAGGTCCTGAGTTAACGCAGCCAAAGCAAATGCTTCTTCTTCCACAGAGGTCTCACAGATCTGCAGCAAACCGAGAGTCAAGCAAAGAATAGATACAGGCATGCAACCTGAGTTGCTCCATTTTTTGTAGAGTCCGCGCACACACCCTGCTTGCTGCTGTTGTTGGCTGGGAGCAACACACTGCCTAAATGTTGACGCCCAGACATGTCCCAAGGACAGCAAAATAAGAAGAAAGTAAGAAAATACAGGCAAATATCAGTGTCTCTGCAGGTAAATACACTGCCACACACTTCTAGTGGGTCTAGTGAATGAGAGGGATTATAATTGTATGTGTATTTTATTTTATTTCTTTAGAACAATCTTACATATTATGCCTCTATTGGTAAAAACTTTTTGATGAGAATAAAAAAAAACACTAACTTTTAAGGACAGTAAATCACCTGTATAAAGCAGTTTTACTATGTTTTTATTCTCTTTGACTGCCAACGTTACAATGAATCTTTAATGATGGCTACACTGGTGGTCTGTTTATCTTCGGGAAGTTTGAAGCAGATTAAGATGTCACCTTAACCGCTCACACAGCACACACACATATGAGAGTACTACTCCATTAGAGATGTGATAGGCTAACTGTGAGAACCCACACGTTTGTCCCCTGACATTACTTAGAAGCAGAGCACAACACTACATAGACCTTGTTAGCTCCCCTTGCCTGAAGGTATTGATTTGATTTTACCTCTGGGGTCTCCCCCTTGTCTACACACAACTCATATAGAGAGCAACCAGCTAGTCTAGTGCTAAAGGATCTCTAGTAAGTGATGTAGAAATTGCATAATGGAGAGAGTTTAATGAAGGCTCCCAGTTGGGTTCTGAGGCTAACGTTACTTAATTAAACACACAGGGTGAGGGTGTCCACAGAGACAAAGGAAATACAGGCACATAAAAATGACAAACTCGAAGAGTTTCATGAGGAGATGATGGATATGATTTCCATAAGTTTCGGAAGGATGGGAAATAATGTACTGGTATTAAAACTACACAGTCATTTATATATTTAAAGTGGAGAGATTTGATGTTGGTGAGTACAAACAAGTCACAAAGGTACACATATGGACTGTGAGTTGACAGATTCTTAAAAACATTTTGTAACCAGCCTCTCCCCTTGTCATTTGTGCACACTCACCATTTTTTTATATATAGTATCTACAAGACAGGAAATGTGCAGTATTTATACTGGTAATTGGTCTTTCATATTGACTTTTGTGAAGTTGTGGGAGGCAGAGATTACAGGCTTAGCACGGTCTCAAACCTTTCCAGGAGCACGGAGGATTATGAAGCAAAGATTCTGTCTTGCGCGTAAAAAAAGAAAAACTCACCTCCCTTCTTCCTATTTTTACATTTGCAGGGAAAATTGGCTGACTTTTCAGAACAGTTTTCCTGAGTTTAATGAATGACATGCCCTTCCAGATGGAAGAAATGTAAAAATGCATCTTGCAAACCTCAACAAAGTGTTAAAATAATTTAATGGTCAAAAAATGGCACAGTGTTACTGTATCAGCACAAGCCAAACAATAGATAAACTCTCACATAGGTTAAGTGAATAAATTATGTTTATTTTTGTTTCAAGAGACATTAGGCATGTCCTGTCTACATTATACATTAAGCAGACAAATGGTTAGTTAATGGACATTTTAGAGGCATGGTCATCATGCATTTCAAGCACTGTCAGGTATTTTATCATTGGAAGGCATGTACAAAAGGCATGACTTGCGAAAATGTGGGGAAAAGAAAAATAGACCAATACGTGTTATTTTAAAATCATAAATTCATTCTGATGAACTTCCCATGGGTCAGCATTCATTATTAAGTTTCCCAGACACTGTCATCTACAATATGATCATATGATAAAGTGGCCAAGTTGTGATTTATGCAAAGATACAGAATGGATTTGATAATAGTGTTAAATCTAACAAGAAGGTTTTTGGAACACTAAATTTGTTTCAGAGCTGATGTTGAATGTTAATGTAGGTTTTTGTCTTTTCTGTGAATCTCATAATAAAAAGGGACACTAAGCTGTATTGCGGGGCTCTTCATTGCTTTAAAATAATGTGAAACTGGCTGGCAAAAACATTTTGACTTAGTAAGCAAGCATTTCAAAACCTTTTAAAATTGAATTATAATTATCATACGTCATGTACATTGTGAATACTGATCAGCTTCAAGTTGTTTTTTAAGGAGAATTTTAATATTCTAGTCTGTCTACAGCAAAGATGATGATGGCATAAAGCTTAAGAGTGCTGACAACACTGTACCAGAAAATGCCAGAAAGGTTATGAGCTGAAATACCAATACCAACACGCCTCATGCTTAAAGACGACAGGTCAGTTGACAACGACTCCCAGAATGACATATGACTGTTTCCAGATTTGCTGGTCTTGGACAATCTGGAAGGGGTGCGGTGGGATGAATGACTTAAAATAGCACAGATAATGTTAAAATAAGGAATATAACTAATACATTAAGCAATAGTTATGGTACGGCTAGGCACAAAAAACAACTTGGTTAGGGTTCAGCCTGGCACATGGGGGATTTTATCATCCCAACTGATTTTAAGAATCTCCGCTGATAATCTTCTCTTTAATCTCAAAAATGCACACACTACAAGATTTGAAAATAATAGCACACCACAGACTGCTCCTTGTGTTTACCGTTGCTTGGTAACACCAGCGCTGTCTCTTTCATTGGCTGTTGTGGTTCTGTTTGGAAAGTACTGATTTAATCACTCCTAAATATCATACATATTTTAAAAATTACTGTGGTGGCCCAGATCAGTCTGTGAGCAGTTCAGGAGGTTCAAGAGCTGATCTGTAAACACCTCACATTACCATTGAATAAGGCCCAAAATCAGGCTAATTATCTTCAGCATCACCATGGTTACAATAACAAACACATGGACATGGTTTACATGTAACAATGTTTACTTGGAATACTGGTGTCCTGTGTTTAAAAGATTCACGATGAGACGAGCTGAAACGAGCTTGCTCTGAAACCATGTGAGTTCAGACCAATGAGAAAAACATACA
>JAPQRN010000021.1:5333570-5357224 GCA_037367275.1 Coranthus polyacanthus
GTTTTTCAATTGCGTTGTACAGGTTATAGGTCACATTAAAGGTGGAAAAAGTTGTGAAATTATTTATCTTGGTGTCAATTTTTTTTTTTTACATCACAAAAACCTGGCATTTGAACAGGGTTGTGTAGACTTTTTATATCCACTGTATACTATATAATAACCTCTAAATACTGTGGAAAAACATACATTATACACTATATAATACCACGTTCCAAACCATCCACTGGCAATTTGACAAGCTGAGATGGATCAGCACACACTATGGCTACTTCTCTCTGTAACGTCCTAAAACAAGTTTGTCTCATCATTAATGTTTGGTCTGAACTGGACATAAGGATACTGTACTATATACGCAACTATGGGTCATAATAAGAAGCTTGCTCAAACAACCTATGAGTACATTTTTAAGAGAAGGACATACTGAAAATTCTGCAGATAATTGCATAGATACAAAAAAAAAACTGATGTACTGATGGTGTGACGAGCACACACTCACCAGAAGCAGCACTTTTAATAACTGTTCTTGTTAGAGTGTTCGTCAGATACTGGTACGTCTTTGACATAAGGATGTAGTTGTGGTGTTTACATGGCTGTCTGATTAAATTTACATGACCTTGGCCTGTACACAGTAATTGCCACAATGATTAATGGATTCCACAAAAATACATATATAGGCCCAGGATGGATGACTTGAATCCTATCAATCACTCTTGAAAGGTGTGTGAAGGAGGAAGCGGTATGAGATTGGCAGACAGTTAACCATGAAATTCACTTTCACTGACGTTTGGAGAGTTGCAATTTTACAGAGGGATTGAGTTTAATCCTGTACGCTCACATGTCACATACAGTATGTTTGAGTGTGTATGTGTAAGGAGCGATGAGAGGGTGTAGGAAGACTTTACTTTCTTTTTACTCTTTACAAGTATTAATCAAGGATTACTGTCAAATTTTTTGTTGCAAAAATATAATTGTTTATCATGGGTCCATGGGCAGGATCAAATCTAAACTAATTTGGTATTTCACATTTACAGTTGCCCAATACAGGGCTTGCCAAGGTGAAAAGCACATAATACCTCTTCACTATTTTGCTTGGCAAATAGAAACATACTGTACTACTTACACTGCTAATGAGTAAAATGTCTCCTCGGCTCATGGTGAAGCTCAAGGCAGGAGAAACACACCACTCACTGTGGTGATAACAAGCTTTACAAAAGACTGTATCTGTATTCCTCTTATTCCTTTAATCCCAATTAGGATCTGTTTCCTGTTGCATATTAATGACTTTTGACAACCACTGCCTGGATCTCTGGACCACCCCCCTTTGCCAAGATGTTGGGCCATTTGCTGGTGTAGTACATGAACATGTTAAGTAAATTACATGGTTTTCAGTGGATGTCTACTATGAAGGCTCAAGGGGTTCTGGTTCATCAGCCTGGCCGGCAGTCAGAAACAGGAGGAGAGGATCGGGTCAGTGGCAGCCTACGAATAAACAGGAAATGTATCAGACAGGGAGAATGAACACAAACTACCATGATAGGAGTGCATAAAGTCATCCGTGGAGTTCGAGAGAGACAGTGAGATGAAGAAGAGAGAGGAGAGAGATGATGTTAATACCACTGCTCTCTCACCCAATTCTGGATTCCCTGCAGCATGAATTAACATTTTATATTCAGAGCAGAATGTGAGTCGCTCTGGCTCTGCTGAGGGCTCAGTGAACTCTCATAAACTTGGCAAGCTCTGTAGGCTTCTACACTGGCATTTGTAATTAGCCATCCACATACAGCCTGTGGGAGACAGACTATGTATTTTATTATTATTATCAAGACAATAGAATCTATCACCCTTACTGCTAACTAAATGTGTTGCATTTTTTTCCCTTGGAAAAATATGCCATCATGAAAGAATATGTATATGAAAAAGAAATGCCAATCAGTAATAGTGCAGCAGCCTCACTTCTGTCAAACTACACAGTGTAATTGTCCATAAATCTTTCTGAAGCTTCATAATGGTATTCAAATTAACATGAAGTTCTTCACTTACAGCCCAAAAGTAATTCAGTAATGACTTGCATTATAATGCACATCAAACTGTATCACCTCAAATTACAGTGCAAGCACTAAGTATTTTTATAGAGCTAATTAGTCCTGCAGTTGATTTTTATTTATATTTTTTCCACATTGGAGCTATGAGATATGCACAATTATGATAATAGAAAAATTATTGGTATTAGTGTTAATTATTCTTTGCATTGCATATGTACCCATATAAATATTGGCTGTTGTAACTTATATAGCATTATTAATTGTTTCTTAATTACTACTTTTAACTTAAGTGAGGCAGGGATGATGTGAGTACCTGTTCCCAAGGAGCCTGCATGTGTCCCTAGCAGCATACATTGACAGTACACGTGAGTGTAGTACATGTGCCTGCCCTGCTCTCTTTGTTAAAGTGACTAAGGACAAGTGTGTACGGTGGGTTTGTTATGTACTCTGTATAGGGCAGGAGGTACAGAGGTGATGAAAGGGTGTTCACCCTGAAAGCATCTTTACAGGGAAGGATTTAATGACACGCTCAATAACGCAAACAATGTCGTTAGGAACAAACAAGGCCTGCCTCCTCAATCATTGATGGGGAAGATAATTGTTGCCCGATTTGCATAAGAAATGTTGTCGAAACCAGTTGAGGTCTTGAGCAAATAAGCATGTACATTATACAACTGATGCGTGATTAAAGGTGAAGAGTTACTGATTATTAACCGATGACCTTCGTAAATGTCAATCAAAATGTTATCTTCTGATCAAAGGGCAAAGAGAACAGAAGTGAGTGAAACAGAATAGTGAGAGAAAAGGCAGCATCTGCTACATCCCTGTTGTTATGTTTTACACCACTCCCATAATTATTCACATTATCATTACTGAGCAAGTAAATATATCAGGGTCTCTTCAGGGTCTGGTGAATTTTAATAATGGACTAGAAATTCATAATAGGTCGGAATAATAACCTCTGGAATGCATATTTTTGTGTCACCACAAAGTAATGCAATTGCAATCCATTATCGCCCATTAGGTCTTGTGGTTTGAGGTTGAACACAGGTTTGATCAAATTACCCGTAAAAAAAATAAGACAACCCCCAAGGTTTTAACTCTGCTCAATTTCATGAACTTACCTTAATTGATTCAGGACTGCCTCTCTCCAGCTGGCGTCAATCCATCACCAGTGCTGCCTGTGTAGAATGTAATACAGCGACCAGTTAAGCAGGCTGCATACCTGCTTTTGCTTGCTCTGCTTTGCTCCCCTCCCCATGTCATTCCCTGTTTGAAAGACAGATTATATTGGCCTCCTCTCAACACACAAAACCCACAGCCCTCAGCCGTATCATAACAAGCTGTAAATGAACTCAAATGCTGCCGTCAACTGAAGAGTAAACCGGCAATGGACATGAGCACGTTCCCTTTCTCATTCTTTTCTTACTCCCCCTCCCTCTATATTTCTTCAACTGTACTTATGGGAGAGTAGTTGGATTTACTGTTTTAATAAAACTACAATAACTCTTCTCCTTCTGTATCCACCAGCCACATTTTTATGGAAACATGAATTATTCCACCAAATATTGCGCCAGTAGGACTAGAGTTATGGCGACATCAACTTGCATCACCACAGATATATCAGAGTGATGAATAATGGTCATACCAAGAGTTGCTGTATGGCGCTGCCAGATGCAAAAAACTGTCACCGGGGCTCACAGAACAGAAAAGACAAAATGATCTTTTTGCTTATACTATGTTGATTCACACATCAGTCACTGCTGCTACATTTCCCACTTCAACCTTGCACAGACAGCAACAGGTCCTCACTCACAATAAAAAGAAATAAGTGCCTATTGCTAGAATCAAACATGTTTGGCTTGTTTTCCCAAACAAGCCTTTTAAATCAAAGTAAGGTGAGCAGAAAAGCACTTTTTCCAAGTAAGTCACTGTCAAAATTCTTATCATTAGGAAACCATAGAGAAAGATATCCCTTCATAGGGGAAATTTCAAAGCAACATTTTAGTTAGAATGGAATCCCAGTGGTAAGGAGCTCTCCACAGATCTTCTCCGACGTCATTACTTTTGACACCCGGAATAACATAAAAGTGAGAACAATCTATTTACATTATATCTCGTGGCAAAGTCTGCCCTGGTGACTCAGAACCTTTGAACTATTATGTAAATAAGGTATAGTTTAAAGAGTATTATCTATAATTTATACAAGAAAGACACAGTAATTTGTGGAAACTACTTGCAGTGTCATTCTGAGCCTAAGCAATTTTAAGGCCCAAGGCAGGATTTGATTTGCCCTTCTCCACACTCCTTAAACTGCAAGAGAACCATGGATGATCTACTTTACTGAACACGCTTGATTAGATGGCAAGTTTTTTCTTCCTTATTAAAAAAAAAAATATTTGAGGGTCACTTCAAATAAGAGCCCAATCTGTCCTCAAAACTAGATAGATCCTGATAATTAGGAATTTTAAATTATCACCCTTGGGGGTTTCTGACGGACTAACAAATACAGCAGTGAATGTGAGTGGCAACATGATAGAAATAAAAAGCAGCGGAAGAAACAAAAACTCCATATTTTCATGTTCCCGGACTAAAGTCTGTTTGAATGTTATTGAATGCTGAGCTGATTCTGTTTCGTGATATTGTTCAGGAATCACACATGACACAGTGCTTGTGTCATGAAAGATGCAGGGTCACTTTTTGCTGTATTGCTGTAACCTACTCTTTAAGCATTATTCTTCATAATATTAGTTTTAGTATTTGTATAAGAGGAAAAACCATGGAAATATAATGGATGTGTAACATGTGGAAAATGGCACGCAAACCGTATGTGATGTTCCGAATCCTCCCCTAAGCTGTTTGACATAGATGATCTGCAGCTACACGCCGACAGAATGACCAGACAACTGAAGGATCACTGCTCACCCCGTAAACCATTTCAGCCTCATCTTTCCTAGTTATGGCATGTCTTCCAGCTTTTGCTCCTAACTCACTCCATCTTAATGCTAGACATGTCAATCAGAGCTCTGAGACAGAACACTCATCTCCCAAGGAGATTATGTGTCATCAGAGGATGGAGGAACTTGCAAATCCCCCTTTCCTTTCACTGCTCCTGTTGAGGGCTCGAGGAGTAGCCTATCTCCTCCTCTGTGATTAAAGTGGGAGATTGAGTGTGTTTGCGCAGCACACAGAGAGGCTCATTACAATGCACTAGCATGTTGTTGGAAATAGCCCTGGCCAGGAGCTGTAATCCAGAATGTGCTTAATGAGGGGCCACCCAGCCTCTTCATGGGCCCAAGGAGTCAGTCAGACCTGGAGGGGAGAAAGAGAATGGGAGTGTGAGAGAGAAAGAGCTTTACCAACCAACATATCAATCTTCACAGTGATTGAAAAATTATAATAATAGAGCTTACTGCTGATATTTCGGCCTCTCTGTACTGCACTGCTTTTGCATTAATGAGATTCATGTCAGATGGTCGTTCGAGGGAGAAAATGAAAAACTATGGAGAGTGTCGCAGGAGTGCATAAACAATAACATTATACACGAATACTTTGCTGAAACTGGCCAGATGAGATGTTATGGTGATTAAGTGAATTTTGAGGAGACAATTGGAATCATTATGTCTGTGTCTAGCACTACATGGGTTGCCTATTTATCTCTGCTAAAAACACTAGAGTATGCAATAAATCTCTGAAAATACGAGTGTATTTAACAGGTGAAAACAGACAGCTAGATGCTTTTTGTCTTGTTTTTTTTATCCTGGACATGCTGTCGTAGCTTGAGGCGGTGGTGTGTTAGTCCAACTGTCTTCACCCCTTTTCAAACTTTCCTCTAATCTGAAATTGCAATTAAGTCTAAATTAATTAACCCTATTTCCGTGCCTATTTTTACATTTTAATATTTGTACACCTTTGCTAAGTACTTTGCTAAGTAGATACGACCAAAACACAGACCACTGGATGTTTGCCCACAGTAAATACACACAGTGCAACAAATCTTTATCTAAATTATTAATAAGGTAGTTTCAAGCAAATGGGGAATTGAAGCATGTCCTTAGTTTGATAGGGGCCTAACACAATAAACATTATAATGCTATTATTTTTGTTTTAAAGTAAAATAGTCTGTCTGTCTTTAATTGCTTAGTATCACTGGAAATAAATGGAACAAATAAAGACAATGTAAGAGTCGCCCATTTAACATCAGCAAGTAGTTTCCACAGTAATGAGGCTGTATGAAAATATTTTACGTTACAGATTGCTAATTAGTTATTTCTGGTACTCTGCATTACACATAGTTAACTGCAATATTGAAGCATAATTTCTTACTTAATTTCTCACTATTAATACTTAGGTAGTGTGTCTACCATAAAATCAGTACAATCCTGTTAAGTGGAAAGGCTTACTTCAGTTACCATAACAAAGCTACTGTTTAATGCCACATTTTGTGTGTCACGTAATCCATGAAAAAAACATTTTCAAGAGCATTTTCGTGATATGAATAATCAGAATAATGACTTCAGAAAACAAAATAGGTCTGATTTGATGAGATTCCTCATTCAAGTGAGTCCCAAGCTCCCAGTGTTTTTTACAATTGTTCATGGAACAATAACCTGATACATAATTGAGAGAAAATGAGTTTTTCTCTCCCTTGTTTTCTTGATACATCTTCCCACAGGAAGGCCTGCATACATATCTCCCAATCCCCTGTTTTTTTGGGGGTCTTTTCATTCAATTAATTTACTTAATATATTTCCATCCCCTGGCTTCATTCTAGTCAAAAGGAACTGCCTTATTGTTGGAGACAAATTATCACAGTCATTCATCCTTGCTGCATTCTCCTGGGTCAGTATGTGACTTGCGTACTGTGCACAAAGCTTGTTGTCTGTAGTGGCATACAGCTTGTCCTTTCAAATCCCAAATTAGCAAACAATTAGGCTACTCGCACAACGCAGTGGTTAGAACTAAGCAAAAAAAGTTGGAAAGCGACTGTCACAGCTTGGTTAAGAAAGATTTGATGCATGGATTTTAACATAAGTATATCATTTACAAATGTACTTTTTAAATAGTACACAGTAGTTATGATGATCAAGAAAGGGCATCAGTTAGGAGATTGGCAGCTTCTCCTGGCTCGATCTCGACATTTTAAAGAGCTGGGTTTGTGGAAAATCCCATTTTTTCTAACATAAAATTGAGTGTGCTGTCTGTGCCTCCTGTTCCTCCTGTTCCTCTCAAAGATTTCAGAATTTCTTGCAGTGGCAGATGGTGTAATAAGTGAAAAAAACCTTTTGAGAAAATCACTTCCAACATGTGTCTCTTCTGCTATAAAACAAGAGTGAAAATGATCACACCTGGAGCAATTCCTACGAGGAAGTGATAGTAAAGCTTGGGACATGCTCAGTGTCCCTGTGTAGGTAGTGTCGCCTCTACAGGTGTATATATACAGCCATACACTGCCCTTGTGTCTCTGTGTTTAAATATGAGAATATAAATATATATTTTTTACGATGGTGATGATGTGAGAAACTAAAGAGGTAATTAAAACCAAATATTTCTGAACTAAACGGAGTATATTTGACAATTTCCTGAACTCTACACAAATATCACACATGCAGTTGGCACATCAATTAACAGCAGTGTTCACACATGTTGTAATTATGCCACAACAAAACTGTGAGCTGTCATGCATCTCATGCCAACAGATGCAAGCATTTAGTGGCCTTACGGAGCTCTTAAGACATGTGGTCTCATTTCTAAAACACTCTCTGGCACGAGGTGCACTTTGGCTATTTTCTTTTTTTAGGGCTGTCAGTGGATTAAATATAAGTAATTAATTGCAATTAATCACATTTTTTCCTCTTAAGATCAAAGCTTGTAATAGTTTACATTTCAATGTAAAAATCATAGAATTAATGAGGAATAAATACAAAATAAATTTGCTTAATAGCATTTTTTTTATAACTTTAAACACAGATTATCTACTGTGAACGACAGATTTACAATGAAACCATCAAGACCATTACAACTGCTGGTCAGATTTCTAATCTGCATCGACAGAAATAAGAACAAAATCCAGGCCTGTATATTAAAGTGCAATTTCAAAACCACCAAGGCCTTTGAAATTAGAGATAAGCTTTAAGGCAATCATTTTTCAAATGCACAAATTTAGATCATAACTTACAAGAGAGTCCAGCAAATCTGAAAGAGGGAAATCTGAGAGTTCAGATGATGAAACCTTTTCACTCTATTTGATTCCATACAAACTACTGGTCATTCAGTCACACACTGTGACAGACCAGTCCTGATCAGGGATCAATCATCAGCGCCATGTGACCATCATACAGAGCTGTTTCCACATATCAGCTGCTTATGCAACTGTACATGGAGGTGGTATCACGTAAGTTGCTCCTAATGTGATTTATGAGACTACAGACTGTTCACATACTGGAGTTTGAGGAGAGAGAGAGAGAGAGAGAGAGAGAGAGAGAGGGAGAGAGAGAGAGCGGAGCATGGAAATGGTAACGGCATTAAGCACCAAGTGTTTAATGCTGTTTTGCAGTTCTAAAACACAAATAAACACACCCACACCTTAACACAACCTTCAAGTAACGCTGTTCAACACTGATCATAAGGTCAGCTGGCACAGGAAGTAAGCAAAATGCTTTAATTTTCTTCATTTCTTTTAAGCCATTAATTATTTTTACATTAATCATAACATTAACACATTTATTTTGACATCCCAAGTTTTTTTTTTTTTTATCAACACAAATTCAAAAACACACTGAGTGTTGAAAATGCGATTTGTTAAAGCAGACCTGTTTTTCAAACTCTTCTGACGTGTCTTATTTTATCCCATTAAGCCATAATTTGTGTCATTAGAGAAGAGCTTCTTTTTTCCAACTGTGAGTTTTGCACACCTGCAATTTTCATATTAAAAATGACATCATGCAGTAAATTCATTGGTGGAAAACCCACTTAATAAAGTAGTGTCAGAGTTACCAAAGCAAACCTTGTTTTTAATTAAGTGTTTGTATGAGCACACTGGTGAAAAGGAGGTGTGGTTAACATTTTTTATCCATCCATCCATCCATCCATTAACTACCACTTATCTGGGGCCGGGTCGCAGGGGCAGCAGTCTAAGCAGGGAGGTCCAGACTTCCCTCACCCCAGACACCTCCTCAAGCTCTTCCAGTGGGACCCCGAGGCATTCCCAGGCCAACCGAGAGACATAGTCCCTCCAGCGTGTCCTGGGTCTACCCTGAGGCCTCCTCCCGGTGGGACATGCCTGGAACACCTCCTGAGGGAGGTGTCCCAAACGCATCCGGAACAGATGTCCAAGCCACATCAGCTGGTTCCTCTCGATGTGGAGAAGTAGTGGCTCTACTCCGAGCTCCTCCCTGGTGACTGAGCTCCTCACCCGATCTCGTAGGGTGCCCCCAGCCACCCTGTGGAGGAAACTCATTTCGGCCGCTTGTATCCGGGATCTCGTTCTTTCGGTCATGACCATAGGTGAGAGTAGGAACGCCAGATGTTCCCAACAGACCCTCACGACACGTTTGGGCCTGCCCAGTCTGTCCGGCTTCCTCCCCCGCCAGCGCACCCAACTCACCACCAGATGGTGATCAGTTGACAGCTCTGCCCCTCTCTTCACCTGAGTGTCCAAGACACGCGACCAGAGATCAGATGACACGACTACAAAGTCTATCATCGACCTCCGGCCCAGGGTGTCCTGGTGCCACATGCACTTGGTGTTCGTTATGGACAAGCTGTAACTAGCACAGAAGTCCAATAACAGAACGCCACTCGGGTTTAGATCGGGGAGGCCGTTCTAAACCCGAGTGGTGTCCAGGTTTCACTGTCATTGCCCAGGTGAGCGTTGAAGTCCCCCAGTAGAGCAATGGAGTCCCCAGTCGGAGCATTATCCAGCACCCCTCCCAGGGACCATAGGCCGAGACAACAGTGAGAAACCTGTCCCCGACCTGAAGGCGCAGGGACACGACCCTCTCGTTCACCGGGGGAAACTCCAACACATGGCAGCTGATGTTAGGGGCTGTAAGCAAAGCCACACCAGCCTGCCACCTCTCTCCGCGAGCAACTCCAGAAAAGTGGAGGATCCAGCCCCTCTCGAGGAGCTGGGTTCCAGAGCCCAAGCTGTGCGTGGAGGTGAGCCTGACTATATCTAGACGGTACTTCTCGTCCTCCCGCACAAGCTCAGGCTCCTTCCCCCCCAGTGAGGTGACGTTCCACGTCCCAAGAGCCAAAGTCTGTGCCCAGGGATCAGGTCAACTGCCACCCGATCCGTATCGCACCTGGCCCCTATGGATCCCTCTGCAGGTAGTGGGCCTACAGGAGGGCGGGCCCACATCGCCAGCTGCTCGCTTGCGAGCCCCAACCCCGGACCTGGCTCCAGGGGGGGGGCCCCAGCTGCGCCATGCCGGGCGATGTCTCGGTCCTTGATTCATTTTTAGCCATAGGGGTCATGAACTGCTTTTGGTCTGACCCGTCACCAAGGACCTGTTTGCCTTGGGAGACCCTACCAGGGGCATAAAGCCCCAGACAACATAGCTCCCAGGATCATTGAGGCACTCAAACTCCCCTACCACGATAAGGTAGCAGTTCAAGGGGGAGAGCACTTTTATTTATATATTTATTTTTCCTGTTATTGTTATATTGTTTACTTCAGTTTAATTCTGGGTCTGACCTTTTAAACATGTTTTTTTGATATATCACTCACCCAATGCTCATGAGTCCGGTGGACAGACAACATTACTGAGTTTTTAAAACGCACCTTTATCTCAAGTACAAGCAACATAGACAGTATATGTGATTTCAGATCTGGTATTTACCTCTGCTTGTGAAGTCAAAAAGCACTATTCGTTTTTTGTGCTAAAATCTTGTACTGACACCGGGTTTGTAAGTGGCCAGAAATAAAGGATAATAGTGGGGAAACTCATTTAAATGTTTAAAAACTATTTAGTAACATTTTTGGTAACAATGTGGCAACCTACTAACAGTAAAATGGTTGCATCAGTGCAATAGTAACATAAGAAAAAGACACTTGTGGTAGTTTCTATGTAATGACCATGAAACAGGGCTGCAAAATGCAAACACAAAAAGTTTCCATTTCATTTCACTGTAACATTAGAATAAACCAGAGAGAGGCAAACATCAGTCAGGACTATGAATGCACAGAAGAGGGCCAATAAGGTTCTGCTTCTTTTATATTGCTGCAGTACTTAGACAGTGATAGTGGGGAAAGGAGCAGAGATCACAAAGAACTCTATGGAGATGAGAAAATGTCATGCAACACAATGAGGAAGGAACTGACACTAGTGAACTCTAGTTTCTTAATGTTAGTCTGGCAGCTAATCATTAAGAGGAATCTGCCAAAGAATGAATCCCCTTCCTCCCTGTCCTCTTTAAGTCTTTTTCCCTTATTCCAGTTACAGTCAAGTTAATATTAACATTAGCACGCTAGTTTCAGTGGGCTAGTGCGGGACCTAACACTAAAAATAAACTCCTCAGCAAGATCTGGAAAAAAAGGCTGATTTGCAATGCAAAGTTTAACCCCCCCCAAAAAAATCACAAATAATAGACAAGATTTCATCAATATTTGCTATGAACTGAACAAAAGGAAAAGAAAAACTAACCAAGCCCCATTGAACACATGTTCATTCCAGTCTACACAACAGTTGTACAGTGTGTTTTTTATAATATACATACTTCTCTCACTTAATGCACATACGCTGTGTCCTCCTGTCCATCTTAGGTCTGTATGAAAACACTTAATCTGAAGTTGTTAGTGTGAAAAAAATACAAATGTTTTGAAATAATAATGTGCAGAATGCTTCCAAGACTAGTTATGGTTTCATACAGTAGATAACGTGTGCAGGAAGACATAGGTGCAGGCAGGCTACTTGTTTTCACCTGACTGAAAATATGGTGCCTAGGTTTCAAGATATTACTTAATTATTTAAAAAAGAATTTAAGAGATTCTTACTGATAACTCCAAGGTCACTCTATTAATTACTTTCCTAACGTTCATGGGAAGCAGCATAATGTGAAGTCTTGTTTGTTGACATTATAAAAAATGAAGGACAGAATATCTGTTGCCAAAACACAGTAAATCTAAAAAAATGCAGTAACATAGAATAACATCCTATCAACCAGAAAGTTTCTCCCTTATGACCTCTTTGGAGACCCATTTCACAGTATAACAGAGTGCTTTTCAGAAATTGACTGAAATTAGCTCTGCGCCACAGAACCATAAAAACACAGAGGGGAGGGAGAGGTGGAGTGGCTGGATGCCAGATGAAGCTCTCCTGAGAGGTCCATGGGCATGGTGGCAGAGAGATCCAGCCAAAGAGCTTTGTTGTGATAAATCAGATTCACAACCTTATTTTTACTCATCTATAAATCTCATTGGGATAAAAAAAAAAAAAAAAAAAAAAAAAGCAAAAGGAGCCAGGAAGATATGGAGGCTCTGTGTAGGCAGGAAATGAACAAGTTTCTTCCTGGTGCTGCATTGCTTGAACACGCTCTAATAACCATTATTTATTTCTGCTGTCGACCTGGTCCCAGATTCTAATCTGCAGCAGATCTGTCTACCACAATGAGAGGATCATTAGGGAAGGGAGTGAGTGAGAGAACGAAACACACAGAAATAGAGCGAAAGAGAGACGAGAGGCAATTACGATGCTTAGCTAATTGCACTTATTTGCACTTATCACGGCAATTACAGACCCCTGGGAATACAAATACACCAGTGGTGATACAAAATGCTGGAGGTGGGGTACTCTGGTGGTAAAAGATGGATTTGGCAGTATTTCACGTACCAACGCTTGTAATGCAATTATTCAAAGGATTTAATCTCGACTATACCTTTGATGTCATTGTGCAATGAATTCCATCTCCGAAGCAGATGATCCATCAGCACACCATAAAGAAATCCATTTACATTATAAGGCAATGGCTTCCCTTACAGTTTATGGGAACAGTAGTAAACTTGTGATGTATTGTCAGTGTATAAGTGGTCAGTTGCCTGCACAGAAATTAGAAGTAATATTTACAATGCTCAAACTTGAAAATCATAGTCCATACTTAGACTTTATAATATACAGACAGAGAGATGGCTGATTATGGTCATATATCTCTCCAGCAAAACGTACGTACGTACATGTACTAATAGTGTCATTTTGAATTAATGAAATGATATGGCGGATGCTGGCTAATGAACCACACGTTTATGGTAATGATTGGTACTTGTCCATAATTTAACCAACCCTTCTGCTAGGACAAGCATGTTATTGATTGCCTCGGCTGAATCTATGAGGACAGAATATTTGATTAGAGTTAATTATTTGAATTTTAACTTTTTTTAAAGTACCCTTTCCCTTTTCTGAACATAGAGAAGTGTAATGATCTGTTTGTCTGTTATCAGTGCATGCAGAAAATCATCTCATTCACACTTGCAGCTGGCTTTAATAAAAATTAATGATGTACAAACACTGATAATTAAATGTGTGGCATATCTACTTTCCCGCTCACTCAGCAAAGGGCAAATGCTGCGTATAACGGTTGTGTGTATACTGAAAATGTCTTGTTAAGTGCACACTGAAGGTTTTTATCTTCACGATCCTCATTCTCAAGTGTCCTCATAAACTGACAGATTACACTATAATTTAACAAATTTAACAAGGGAGGCTGAAGAGTCAGACCAAAATATGACCTGTTAGGTTTTGGCAACACACAAACACAAAGGCAGGAAGTAAGACGAGCAAGGACACATGAGGAAGATGACTTGCAAAATAAAACAGGAAACAAAACAACAGACACCTTCAGGTTTTGATTTCCATTTGAAATGCTTATACAGGATTCTTTTCTAAATTGTTCACTAAACAGGATGTTGGGGTCAGTTATCCCTGTAATATAACCTTAACACTGTATTGCCAAAATAAAGAGCTGCCCAACTGAACATGACTATATAAATTACAATAAATACTTTTAAGAGGCAAAGCCATTTGAGTTTGTGTGTGTCAATTAACCCAAAAAGTTGCAGATTTCTCAGCAAATGCATATGCTTATGACACCATCAGACCTTAAAGGCAAAGCAAAACTTCCCTTAAAGGCAAAAAAATCTGGCAATACTATACATATTCTTTGCGCAATAATGAGTGTGTAATTATATGCGTCTGGCCAACCCTCAGTCACACTGGCCAAAGCACCAGTGCTGAGTGCAGGGGGCTGGGCATCATCTTGTTCAAGAGCTGTGGGGGAAATAGCACTGCTGTTTCGCACGGCCGACATCCGATTGGGCATTTACCGTTTTACTAAAATACTGTTTTCACGGTGCTGCCAGTACTCATCTCCAGTCATCTCAGTATATAAGACAATGGTCTGAATGGCAAGGCTGCATCCCTCGGGACTCTTCAGCCGCAGCCTGGCTTGGGTGTTGAGTGTAAGCTGCTTTCCTGGAGAAGCTGGCATAGTGAAGAATGGACTTACTGGTGGAAACGTTTGTTTTTGGACATTGTGTAATTTTATGGAGAGGGAGGAAAATACGTGTTCTCAAGTTATTTGATAAAATCATATGCTGCTTTGTAACAGTCTCACCACTCAGACAGAAATTGTGATTTAATCATTACAAACAAGAGAGAAATTTGTTGTCTCTCTGCGACCCAAAATGTACAAAAATACATTATGAATTGCAACTATATAACAGCTACATTTGTACTGACCCCCCCCCCCCCAGTGAGGACACGTCAATGTTGAATAAGTGCACTTTGCTGCCTAATCCACGTTAGAGACCAGACCAAGCAGTTGGGGAGGGAATGCTGGAACGTCAATCACGGCAAACACTGAAAGTAATACACTAGTCACCACCTGACAGACACATGAAACAAATAATTCAAATGCTAATGTCCACAAACAAACACATGACTGACTTCCTTTTCGGCTGTCAAAACAGTCTCTCTCTTGACGCTTAGGAAAGAGAGCTCGATCACATTTTCAGGTCCAGGTTCATGGGAAAAGAAGGAGAGCTCCATGCACACAGTATCTGAGCTGAACAGACTGGTGTCGCAAAAATGAATGCTTTTTGTCTACTTGAATTAGGAAAATGGTTTCACATACCATAGCACTGGTAAACATTTTACTACTCGTTGACACAATAAAAACAGGTCCATGGGTTATCTACTTTTACCCTAAGATAGGGAAAAGCAGATGTATGCACAACTGTTTTTTTTGGGGGGTTTTTTCTGAGATGACTTCTATGAATTGCAGCTATCTTGGTCCATCTACAATCCACAATCCACAGGTCACAGTTCCATTCAAGTGGATAAATGTACATAACATTCTGTAGTATGCAGAGTATTATGTATATTAATAGTATTCCATTTGAACACAGTGTTGTGAAGACTAATTGTGGTGGCTTGAACAGTTCCAAGCAGATGTCTCAGCCAAGGGGTGAAATGAAAATGATGCCCTTGGGTCTACCTGTTGGTCAGCCTCAGCCAGCTGTATCAGGGAAACTAGGCTGTTGAAACTGTCCTCATTTTCACCAGAGTCTGCCTGTTTTGTTGACATCAGCATCACACTGAGGCATTATGCAGATGTTGTTGAGGAGTGGTGGGATAAAGCTGAGGCAAGAACATCATTCTTCACTGAGCCAGCCTGACTGGGCAACTTTGTTAACTTTGTCTTCATGGGCCATTTTTCATGATTAATGTAAAAAAGCTGCAGTAAATCTGGAGCTCAAATTTGACATCATTTACTTAAAAATGAATAAGAGGTGATTAATAACCTCACTAAGCTTTGCTTATTGATGTATTTGTTGTGTAGTTCACAGGGTTGTGCAGTTGGTGATTATCAAACGGGGAACATATTGATTGGATTGATTAGTTTGATGACAGCTGTGTTATTGTACGTTAATCAGCGCTACATTTAAGTGCAATGTATCTGCACTCTAAAATCAATTTTTAGAAGGTTTTTAAATTGGGAAATGGCATTTAACACATAGAGGCAGAGCTAAAGATGCCTAAGCAATTTGACCTTTCAACAAACTTCCCCCCCTGGAAGGAAAAAAAATGTTTCATTTGAGACTTCTCAGAGTGAGACTTTTGAAGTTCTTGAAATGATTGACAACAAATGGTTTTACCAATCTGATTCCATGTAAATAAAAATCTTCATATACTTCAGAACAATGCGCAGCTTTTGACATCGGCATCGTATTGTGTAATATTGACTTAGATTATGCTATCACAGGAACCAATCTTAGAGAAAGAGCTGAGGGAGGCAGCGGAGGGGAGCACAAATTAGCCGGATTCAGACAAACAGCATGCAAGTGAAGCATTATGATGAAATGTAATGTGTGGTCTGTAATGCTGTGGACAAGGGTATTCTTAACTCTGAATAACCACAAAACTCCAGACCAGAGAGTGAGGGAGAGCTGAGTGTCAGGAAACACATCAGACAGGTACGTATGAGCATGGTAAAGGCTGAGTTAGGACCGTGTAGAACAGTGGGATACAGACAAAGATAGATCCTGTGGACAATTGTATTCTCAGATGTCCACACTAATATGTTTTTGTTTTAAAACCCATAATTTTTGCTACATTTACACGTCATCCACGATATTATTATGTGGTTTAATAATATAAAATATAAAATAATATAATAAGAGTGGACTTTGGTCTTGACAGAGCTCTGTGCTCTCTGAGTGACCTTCAGTGAGTTTTTCAGGTTAGAACAACAGCCCTTCAAAATGTCTGTTTTCTCCGTTCAGTTCAATTCAATTTTATTCGTATGAGATTGTCACAGATTCACCTCAAAGGGCTTTAAAATGTGTCTAAAATGCAACCGAAATAAGACGCCGCTGAATGCGATCAATAACCGGCACTCCTAGTCACTCCTTTAAAGTTTGTGTTTACATCATCAGTATGTTTTATATATCTTTTTTCTATCTAATAAATAGGCTATATAATAGGCCCTACTATAAATAATAATAATCCCTATGAGAACAAACTACTGAACCAGTTTGTAATGAGATCAGCACCAAAGCTCTCATATTTCCTGAGCAGCAGTAACACGTGTTAGCAACATAATAAGTGTCTGCAGAGCAGGTGGCAAGTATTTTTAATCATTTTACAACCTCCTTAAATGAATAATTAAATTTAAACACATCAAATAAATTTGAAAATGTAAAATAGGTGTTTAAATTGCTTTACCGGTCTTAAAATATGTCATGTGGAGCCTATTCTTTCAGCTCTCTGTACAAACAATTACTATCTCCAATTGTTTCCAGTTTTTATCTCAGAGTGCAGCAGACCCTGAAATTTTGTCAGAGTGCATATAAATCAAACAAGGTCGTGATAGCATCAAAACAAGATTTACAGTACATATTTGATCCATATAGCACCTTAATCAGGAAGTACAGCATACGACTTGTGGAAATGTGACTTAAAAGCCTCTATGTAAACATTTATTGAGTGAAAGCCCAGATAAAAGAAGTTGGCAACATTTGCTTTTGCCTGAAACTCAGCCCATAAGTACCACAAATACATTTCATGAAACAAAAAAAAAAAATGTTCAGGTGGCAAACCATTTGGCACTGTTTTATTATCAGCATTATGGAAACATTGAAAGACACAAGGGGGTAGATGAGACAGCTTGAACCTCATATACAGTCTGCACTAAGATTTGGTACAATATTGCTGCACACCATTGTTGCTGATTCTGGTCATATTACATTTTTGTTGTTGGGTGAGAGGGGTTGATTCAATTGAGTATATGGTGGTTTTTCACAGTATGCACATGGATGAAATGCCAGACATCAAATATAAGTGTGCACTTATTTATTTTATTCAGCTATGCAGTATAATAGAAATCCCCCCCAAATTCATGACGATAATGTTGGGCCTGTTTGATGTGTCTGCAATGATGTCCTCATTATTTTTCATACAAAAGGAGAATAGATCAAAAACTAGAGAAGAGAGGGGGATCATAAGGACACATGAGACTGAGTAATAACCTTGCCAATGGCATTCATTGTCTGTGTGTGTGTGTGTGTGTGTGTGTGTCTGTGTGTGTCTGTGTGTTGGGATAAGCATTCGGTTGATGTGGCCACAGACTGACCGGCTGAGACAGCTTGTGCACAACCCACAACTGTCTAGCCCCATAAAAAAGAAAAAAAAAAAACCCACATACTTAAACCCACTCACAGACACAAACACTTAATCTACATGTATATCCACGAATGTACAAACCCATCGAGTGGTTCCATGTGGAGAGGAACTGCGACCCTCTCGCCATGGGATCTGGCCTGTTGCCTTCACATCACTTAGAAAACTGCTCGACTGTGAACTCTGTAATAGTAATTAAATTTGTCAAGGCTGTGGGAGGAAAAGAACAGCAATTTAGAAAAAAAACCCAAAATATGCAGTAAACATGCCTGACTGTAAGCAGCCAAAACCTTTTCAGAAAAGCGTGTTTAACAGGGAGACATTTTTGTAGACATTCTTAAGACTTTTTTGAAAAGAAATTTAGATTTTTTGTTCCTCATTTTCTAACTATCTGTTGATATCTCACTGGAGCAGTGGACTCATTAGATACAGAGCAATATTGAAAATGCAAGATAAAAAATGTATTACATCTACATCACAGTTTCATGAAGTCGAAGTAAGTAGAACCCACACTATATTGCTGTAAATATTACATGAGCCAGGTCATTGAGAAAGTAATTGGCTTTTAGAGTTGGCTGATACCACTCCTCTGTCTCTGCTAAGATTTATAATGTTGACTTACAGTACAAGACAGAGAGGATAATCACTGAGACAGTTTATCCTAAAGCTCCATCCGTCTCTCACCCTTTGACATTGGGCAAGGAGTGCAATTGTTTTAGGGCAAAACAGGTGTCAACCTAAATCAACTTGGGATGCTTCACGGATAAAAAGTTGTACGTTAAAAAAAAAAAAAAAAGAAGGTTCAATCTATTAAAATCAGATCCAGGGAAAATCTAATGCTTCATTCCAATTACGTTTTGTTGTATTTCCTTTTCATCTTTTTCTAATTCATCTTTCCCCTTCTCTCAGTCTCCCCAAACTTGCTCTCTTCAGGTTTTAGCCGAAATTAAATTGATTTGCATAATGAAAGGAGATCAAATTTACTGTACAGAAGTAAAATAGAAATAAAAAGGACTTTCCTCTGAGGGCGGATGGGGTATGAGCCACAAGAGGAAGGGAGAGGTGAAAGAAAGAAACAATAAAATGCAATTATACAGCTTCAATAAACCCATAATTCCAGCACGTACAAAAATACCCAGATAGGCGGTTCACATTATTTCATTCGACAAAGCTATAAAGGCTCATTCAAAGCCGCAGCGAGCCTTACAACACCACAAATTGTCTAATCGCTGGCGTTGAAAAAAAAAGAAATTAGAATGTCGCTAACCCTAGTGACAGCCTCCACTTTCTAGGTGTTATTACTAATTACATTTCTATTATCATGGTAATGCTTAGCAACCTTCAACAAAGAATCTCATCTAATTATTCTGTTATTTGTTATGTCTCTGTTCTGGGTACGACTCTGAGGTATGAGATTTTATACATCTGAGCTTAAGATCTCCCCAGTGTTGATACAAATATGACAAAGATGGAGGAACTGGGAATTTCAGATGACAATCTTAGATTAGTTTTGCCGCTAAATTTTATATTTTAGGATTCAATAATGTTAGCTGCAGTTTGTATTCTTCTTTGTGTGAAAAGCAAACAAAAAAAGTAATTTTACTGTATCTTAGTAGTGGCGCCTTGTTGAATTGGTGCATTTATTGATGGATTTGTTCATGTATTACACTGTACATGAACATATCACACTCTAATAGTGTGCCTTTTCAATACTTATTGAAATATTCCTTAGCTCAAGCACAGAAATGAAAGCATTCAGAAAAATGCATTGAGAGACATGCTGCAGTTTCTTTCCATCAGGGCTTCTCTTCTAAGCTGCTCTGCTGTTAATAATGTATGAAGGCTAAGTCTTCCTGTCTGCTTCTGCTATTCATTGCTGAAATGTCAGAGGTGAGTAGAGATGAGGTGTGAATGAAGCAAAATGTCTCATAGTGTATCACACCATTTAAAGCAGCAATGCAAGCTTCATACTGTGCAAGTATGCACACATATTGCTGAAGTTGTAGTACACATTTCCACAATAAATCTTTTTGTGTTCTCACTAGCCCCCTGGGATGCTGCTGCCCAAACTTACAACCCGGTTGCCAGAAAAAATGTTGTACGTTTCTGTAAACCATGGATACACATAATCTCAACAATTTGTTATTGAAGGTTCTGCTACTTTTCCCCCTTTCATCAACAGGCAAGAGGAGGGTTAGGGTTAAGAAAAGATTGTGAACTATTTTTAATATTACTAAACAGATACTAAATACATTATCTTTTTTATTGTTTCTTTGTTGACTTTTTTTTTTCTATCGCAACAAGCAAGCCCCGGCAAAATTCCTAAAACAGCTTTATTTTTAAATGACACGTTGAATATTGATGCGTGATGATGTGTACAGATGACGGGGGTGAAAAGATCAGATGTTCTACAAAGTTCTGTGAGTCTCTGATCGGGCAATATTTTACATACCTACAGGTTTGTTTAAAGATCCAGTGTGTAAGATTTACACAGATTTAGGAGGATCTAATTGCAGAAATGATATATTATATTCAGAATTCATTCGTGTATAATCTCATGAGAATTGTTGTGTTTTCATTACCTTAGAATGAGCTATTTCTATCTACAGAGGGAGCAAGTTGCTGTTCACACACTCCACCATGTCGCACCGCCATATTTCTGCAGTAGCTCCAAACAGACGTCTTCTTCTTCTTTTTTTTTCACTTTATAGCAGGTGGCATCCAGAGATAAGGTGGATTACTGTCACCTACTATGTTTGAGTATGGACCAGAGTTAATATCGCCTCAACTAAAAACCCCAGAACAGATAAAACAAGCACTGGCTCGAATGAGGGATGCGTTTTTTGTGGCCATTTATCGAGTTGTATGGGATCTGGAATTTCACCACAAGATGCCACTAAATATGACACTCTGAACGTTTGAAATGTTAGTTAATTTCAATGTTGTTACTTTGACTATGGGAGGAAAGACTAACTCATCTACCAATGCCCCCCCGTTGGCCAGCTTTGAGATGACAGTCCAAAACACTGATCAGCTGTTCTGTCCTATAGCATGGTCCTATTTGTTTTCAAAACGATCTCTTCCTTTTACGAATTAAAAACCATGTCTATTGTTCAGCCACTGGAATGAGCATACGTAGATTAGGTTGTCTTTTATTAAAGCGACCTTGTGATTTCTAATGAAAGAGTGAGGCTACAGCAGACCATTGTTCTCTTAAGACCATTGTTCAAGTGGCCTCTTCAGAGAGACAAGGTTTTTTTTTAATTGAGATGACCTTATAGCATCTTACGCTCATGAATAGCAATGAATTATAACAACACTGGTGACATTTCTATCTATTTAAAATAAAGTTTTTAACAACAGAATGCTCATTACCCAGAAGACACAGACGTGACTCTGAACAAATACCCCAGGCATTACTTTTTCTTTATCTTCACAGCATCTAACTGAATTCACAGCTATGCCAAATGCCAATTTTATGGCCAATTTTAGCACAAGTGTGAAAACAATGTGCTGCTGAGTATGTCAAACTGGCAGTACAAGGCTGTTTATCACTGTTCAGTAACTGTTCACTGAGTTCATCTTGCAGTTATATTGTATATTGAACGCCAATCCAGTGATTGGTCATTGTTGGTTGGTAGCTGATGTCTAAAGTGCCACTACAAATGTATGAATAGACAATCAAGAGAGAGAAAGTGAAAAACATGTAGTATTGTGTGGTCCACACAAAATATGCCCCATTGCTAACTGAGAAATTAAATGACAAAACAAGTTGATTTACCAAACAATTCAACTAAAAAAAGCAGAAAAATAGGAGGTGAATTTTGAGAGAAACACAATAAGAGAGGCCTACCCTTGTCCTTGATGAGTTTGGTGCTTTGTCACCCCTGAGCTGAATTATGATCACATTTAGAGGACAATTGATCCAACCAGGACAAGAAATTATTGAGGGTAGTGGGAGAACACCTCTGTATGCTGCATGATATATACTCTATCTATGTCTTCCTGCTAATACATAGGGGGTAATACAGTATCGCTTGAGGCGCGAGGAACTCTTTCTACCTCCCTGTGGGAAAAGAAACTCATGCTTGAAACACGTCCCAGTAGAGAGATCAACTGCCCGGACATCCATAAATTCATCCATAAATCTTCAAAATTAACATCTCTGATGAAGTGCAGCATGTTCAATAAGACAACTTTTGACAGGTAGGTATTGGCCTATATGTCTCCTTTGCTAAGCCTTTGCAAGGTGCCTGTTAAATGGCTGGATTAAACAACATTAGTATGCACTTTGGGCTGCAGGCATTGGATCAAAATCCACAGGACTCTGTAGTGCTGCATGGGGCTTGAAGGACAAAAAAGAGTAGCCTTTTGTTGTCGGGCATATGACGACATCAAACATGATTGTCTTTAGCCTTTATAATGCACCATTTTATTGTACTTTCTCAGAACTCTTGCCTCAAGGGGTTCCCATTAAGCGACAAGAACATCTTTCAAATAACATTTGGACAGTATGATATGATGGTTTATGTCAGCACGGGTAAAATTATGTTTTTACGAAAGAAGGCATCATCTAGCAGCTCTGACAGAAGCTTTGGGAGTGCAAGGCCACCTAAATGGAGTTTCAAGGGCACCTGCAACAGATATGCCAGTAGATCAAGGCACTGTTTAACCTTAGATCATCTGCTTTTTGCAAAACAAAAGATGATGTTTACTTGCCATAAATGAGGGTGAACGAGTGGCAGGTTTTTAACACAACAAAAAACTGCAGTATTAATGTAGATTCGGCATTCTCTGTCTGAGATATCTATTTCATACACAAAGTCAAACAGTGTTCAGAATGTGTTATATTCAATGCTTGAAGTGAGCTAGGACACATTGGTATGCAGTGCCGGCACTTCTACAATTTACTTTACAGGAACATCCATAGTTATGTTAAGATAATGACGTTGCAATAACATCAGGGTCACCAGTCTGATGTAAGGCTCTGTTGGCATGACATGTCAACAAATGTGATACTGTAGGACAAGTCACATAAGTCACAAAGCTACTCTCTCATAATTAACACAAGTACTGTACTGGGTAACATTCCAGCACTGATATTGCTCCTTAGTTGTTCCGAGGTTAACACATCTCTGCAGCCATCAAACAGCAGCATAATTGTATATCACCAAAGTGGGAGAGGAATTGTGCACATTTGCTCATAGCACAGCAGTGGTAAGGTTATTACTTAGAGTATTTCATTTTTTTAAGTATCCCCGTAGTGACAGGAGTGGCCAGGATCTAACTGTAACTGGTTTGTATTTTTTCACACTTCAGGTGGGTTAGCCGTCTCAAACAGAATCCAAGTTTCAGTCATTAAAAAAGAAAGAAAGAAAGAAAGAAAGAAAGAAAGAAAGAAAGAAAGAAAGAAAGAAAGAAAGAAAGAAAGAAAGAA
>JAPQRN010000021.1:5367879-5392560 GCA_037367275.1 Coranthus polyacanthus
AATATCAAAAACAAAATGAAACATCTCAGGATATAAAATCAGTTGAACATATTGAACACATTCACACAGAAATCTGGAATGCGAATTGGCTCCCAGCAGGACAAGATGACCACCAGCCAATTCCATGAAACAGTCATTTTGTTTAAACTTAAATCACCGTTGTGGTTTGTGCCTTATTGCCTTACAATTGGCTGTGGAGAGGATAAGAAAAGAAACTGTTAACACACAATAGTCCTCGGTTTGTGACCTCCAAAATCCCATTTATAAATCACTAAAGTACAGCTAAAGTATGTCAGTCTTGACCATTCAAACTGAATTGGTAGCTCTTTTCTTCTCCACTTCTTTCACTCCATCTGTTTCCATGTTTCATTACCTCCGCCAAGGAGGATATGTTTTTGCCCACTACTCTTTGTTGGTCTGTTTGTTGGTTTGTCTGTCTGTCAGCAAACTACTGCACTGATTTTCATGAACCTTCTTTCAAGGGCGGGCCGTGGGCAAAGGAGGAACATTACTTTTTGGAGCAGATCTAGAAAAAGAGGTGAATCCTGTTTTTGTTTTTACTTTTCACTTTTATTAACATTGAATTGCTGGATTGTGTGGCCTTGGCGGAGGTATGCACTCAACCCAATGCCCTTCTAGTTTGCCTCTGCTTTTCTTCTGCCCATCTTAAGTTGGATATTTTACAAAAGTGGTCATAGAAAATAAATACAAATATTTCCAAGGATGTAATATTCATGTGACCCAGATATTCACCTCTGCGTCAGTATTGTGTAAAGTAATGCCACTGTAGTCCTTCTTTCTGTCTTTCTTTCTTCTTCTTGTTGTCTCTCACTGCTTTGATAATGTCCTCTTCCCCTCACTCTATCTTTAGCACTTCAGCAGAGTTCACTGATACAGTTACCATGATGATAATGGTGTAAATAAATAAATAAATACATAAAAACAAATAAATACATAAATATTTCCCCCTTAAATAAATACATGTTTTTCAGACAGTTTGCCTTGGCATGGTTTAACTCTACATATCACCCTGTTGGGTGCTGTAATGTGATGTTGATACTACAGTCTCATAGCTGAAATAAAGGCTTCCGCTTATGATGTGAGATAAGGTTGAACCTTTGTTTCAAACAATGTGTTGATTGGATATCTCTTTTGCTTTCTTCATTCTCATACCGTCGAAAGAGCCTTCAACAGTGTGTACGTCTGAAAACTCTCACAAAAGGCAAACAGAAGTGTGTAAAAACCTTCAAAAGTTAAAATTTCAACACTGGGAGTTTCCGTTCAAAGAGATAAAGAGGTGGTGCTCTGTCTTTGTTGCGAACACAGTGCTGGCTCTGATGAATTCAGAAGAATGCCAGAGGGTGAGAAGAAGAGGCAGAGAAGAAGAAGGAAGAAGAGGACAGAGGGGAGTTTAAATGTTTTTTTCTGTAGAGGAGCTGTGCTAGGACCCTTCTTCTTCAGGGTTTCCTGGAGCGTAGTAGCCTGCCAACTGCCTGAATCGCGGTCCCCAGTCGCTGAGGTAGGAGAAATCCTGCTCGGAGGTGGTGGACAGCGTATGGATAGAGCTGAGTGACAGAGCTGGTGAACTGGTGCCCTCAAAGGCGTACGTCTGGAAGGAGTCATATGGTGGCACAGATAGGTCGGCATCGGCCTGCTCCACCTTCTTTCGGATGTAACCTTTGAATAGGGAGAAGTCTGCTGCTGCTGCAGCCGCTGCCACAGCTCCCTCTGCACCGCCACCACCACCAGAACCACCACCACCACCACTACCACCTACCCTGCTAGCCTGTATCCACTGTGGCAGTGAGCGGATGTCCGGGCCAGAGTCACAGCTCTTGGCCTCAGGAAAGTCATAGAGGTTTCTCAGAGCACTCATGTCGTACGCTTGAGTGTCCTGCTCCCCTCCGCCTTCATCGTTGTACTTGATGACATTATCTCTCATATCCTCCTCGTCCTCTGCCATCCTTTGGCCCTTCCTGTGGCGTTTTAAGGTCAGGATCAGCAAAACAAGGACTGATAAACAAGGAGATACAGAAATGAGAAAGGATTTAGATTATAATTCCTCACAATTAACATGTTGCATAACATAACATGAACTTGTACATAAAAAGTAGAATAAGATTTAAAAAAAAAACAGTCTGGTATTTAATTCCATTGTGATTGCATAAACTGTAATTACAGTGTTTTGAAATGTATGGGTTTCACTCATTTGCAGCACTTTAGATATAGATGATGATTTGTGTAGAGTTTAATGCTTCCTAGTGCTGAAATGAAATTCCGAACCCGGATTCACTGTACAGAAATTACTGTAAATGATGTATGTGTCAGGGTCAAGAAATGGAAAAAAGAATAATGTATTATTGAGATTTTTCCGGTTTTTATTTGTATGCACAGTGATGCACATGCACACAGTGTAACCCATTGCCATGAAGACAAACAGTAAAATACTGGCAGCAGGGTTGCCAGTAGTCTACTATTACCTTACAGTTCTCCTACTGTATCTATTTTATAGTATGTTACTGTCGAAATTTGGAAATTTTCTGACAGCATTTTGTTATAGTGCAGTTCATGTTGCACTTGTAATACTCTTTATGGGAAAGTTTCAAACTACTTCCATTGCAACTTTGATTTTACCTCTCAGGGCAAAGACACAGCAGGGGAAGATAATATATTATCAAGTTTTACATTTCAAATGCATGAGCATTGATTTTCCACAATCCTGAATGCCTTGGCCAGAAATATGATTCAAAAAGGCTTAATGGAGACCAATCTGTATATCAATACTCATTCACATTCAGTGAAACTAAGACTTTGAGGTCCCATCACTGTTAAAAACCACAGGCAACCACCTACAAAATGAATGAAATGCCATGAAATTAAGTCTGGATTTAAAAAAAAGGAAAAAGAAATCAAGATGGATGACGTTATAGACTAATGGGACAGGAGGAAAACAAAGGCTGTATGCGCAGATAAATCAACGAGGCTTTAATTTCTACTTAGTTATTTTAATTACTGCCCACATTTGTGCTGAGATGAGTTGCACTAGCTCACACATCCACCCCTTGACTTCATCATTCCACCTCAGGGCTTCACCTCCCTCTGAAACCCTCAGACTTGTCATCTTCAGTGATAATGACAAAAACAAATTATAGTAAGTTATGAATGAAATATGCACACTTGGGACTATGAGAAAGATAAGGAACAACTCAATTTATAGTAGTTGATATAGTATCGTAATAGCTTTGTTGATAAATAGCAATAGGGCCTGTTTTTAAATAATAAATATGCAGTGAGAAATGAGGCCAGGATGGAAGTACAAGAAATGTAAATAGCATGTTACAATTATTAAAGGTTTTACCATGTTATTTGTAACTACATGGTTCATAAACGAGCATAAAAATCTCATTTACAACAATACAATGAGAAATTGCAGACCCTCAACCCCTTAGATCATATTCAGGAATGCTCATCAAATGTGATGGATTTAAAAATGAAAAAATAATCTCATGTTGAAAAAATCGATCATGTTGATAGATAGTGTCATGCACATGCAGCGCGTGTTTGATTTTTTTTCAGAGTAACAACTGCCTTCTTTTCTGAGAAAATGCCAAAAAAAGTGCCCCATCTCCCAATGGTGAAGAATCCTTGAAAAAATGATACAAATCCAGACCATCTTCAAGGAGGGCTGCGATACAGAGACCTACTTTGGGTAGGTCTTTACCGTACGTTTCTCCAAAAACGTTCATTTTTCAAAGTCAAAATGCTGTAGATTTTGAGTTACAGGCGGCGGTCGACCGATCTGATTGCAATACCCTTATGGGTATAATAAGGACAAGAGTAACGACACAACATGGTGGCTGTTAATATCTAGTCATTATAAAAATCAGAGCCAGTGCATCTACAGTTTAGGAGCTTTACTTTACTTGTGTAGAGAAGCAACCAGTCATTTATTATTTTTACAGTAGATAACACATTAAAAGAACGTGTAATCTTTCCAGAAGATGTTTATCTTTGCTTCTCCGCTTCGCAATCGTATCTGGATTAATAAAGAGTTGACTCACATTATAAAAAGTTAAGAATATCCTTTTAATTATCATGTGAGAATTTCTAATTATTGGTTATGCACTAATATAAGAAAAATGTGTGAGAAAGTGGATAGTCCTCAGATAAATAGACGGATGGATAAAAATATTTGCGCTTTTTTTCTTTTTTTTGGACTTTTGATTGGCAGCAGGATGATTTCCTTTGGCCAGTCATCCGTGGACTCAGCAGAATCCCTAATTCCTCCTTTTATCAGGGACAATGAGGAGTTATTCTAAAGGGAAACCAGTGAAGGGACATATTGCATTTAGATAGACTATTAACCAGTCGACACCATGCATCTTCTGTAAACAAACAGTCTGTTGCCTAAAACAAATACAATACACACACACAGATAAAAAGACAATCGATTATGAGGCCTGAGTTGTTTGGAATGGCACAGATTGTGTGATGCTCGAACGCACCAATATTACCATCCATACATTGTGAAAATAAGATATGCCCAGATTCAGACTAGATTGATGTGAGGGTTTTACGTGCTGCGTACAGAAATTCACAAATGTTAAAGCACTTACTGTATTTTAGTATGCAGGGAAACAGCCCTTGGACAAATGCAAACTCTTTCAAACTGACCTTGGGAGTCAGGATGTGACTATAAAACAACATGTTTCAGTTTGCCTTTCTTTCGTTTCTGTATTATTTTCTTCTGCAAAGTGCAATAAACATCAGTTTCAAGCATATAATCTGTGCAAATAACTTGTTTCTACTCCTGTAATTGTGTTCATTTGGCATAAATGGCCAAAATATGTCTTGTGGAGTGAAAATGCCCTGTGTATTCCTTGCCCAAAGAGCTTTGCTGATCTTGAATGGGGTTTTAATGCAGTATCTCTAACTGATAATGTATATTCTTTTTTTCTCTTATATTGGTTGCTTGGCTCCGCTGGGAAAGCGGTGTCTGTAAGCATTGTGTTTATTCTTCTCTTCCATGAATGGGGGGAATTAATTGCCACAGGGGTTGAGGAAACAGTCATGGTTTGTGGTAAATTGCGGCACACGCTGCTATGCATACTAAACACGCTCTAAGACAATTACTATAAATTCACACTAATGAGTGTCGTAATAGGAGGTAGAAAACTTAATGTTATGATCTCCTTTGCACATGCAGGTAAGCTGCTTTTTCATCAAATCATTTTGAAGAAGCATCATGTGACAGGTTGAGTCTAAAGCACAGACAATCTGATAACCTCACATCTGACATACCATTACTCACTGATAATGTATCACTGCCTATTAAGTACATAGATACTTGAATCGGCATCCATTGAAAACCGTTTAACTTAGAGATTAGCCACAGGCGATGTGAATACAACACGATGTACAGAAAATACCTCCGTAGAAACCATATGTACCTGTGCATAACTGCCTCCTTTGCATACAAAGCTGGTCCCCATGTGTACAGATGTTGCGATAAGCGTTCCTGACAAGACGGTTAATTTACCCTTGGGCTGCGCTGGTTGCCCCCACCCAGGAGTTCATCACAAGCAGATGGGAGGTAATTGGAATGGATGCATGCAGATGCTGCGACGCAGTGGAATGGATTCATCACATCAGGCCTATAAATGAACTGATGGAGGGACTGTTTGTTTGTAAGGTAATTAGGCAGAAATTTGTTTTCATTTTTCTCATCATCTAACAATTGATGTAATAGAGGTGGTCCAGCCTCTGGAGAGTGAGAGTGTTGGTTGGCTGGTTAGGTGGTTGCTGTGTGTGTGTATGAAGTGTGTGTTTAATGGCACACGCAAAGTAATGGCACATAGAGAGAACTAAATGATGTCAGCGTGTGCTTGCATGTGTGTGTACGTAATACGTAGAAGAGAAAGAGGAAAGTGTCAGGCAATGTGTAGATGATAAGATAAGATTGCTGCCTGTTGCCCTACTCCTGTCTGTTATTCACACCGCTTGATAGTTGTGAACAGACTGCTCATCCCGTTGATTCAAGCCCCTGCAGCTCTTAGATTTTACTGTCTTCATGATGCCTTGCAGAAGCCAAGCGCTCCAACTAAACCTGTCCTTCAGTGCTTTGACAAGGTGTTTTTAGTCCATTTTCTACCAATCAGTAACAATCGCTCAGTGTTGTGGAGACACTAGTTGTATTGGTGTTATGTGATTATATTACAAATAAATGTAATTGCATTTAATTTAATTATAGTTCTTAACCAAAATGTTGGTGATTACAGAGGGGTTACATCCAAACCTAGATTTTTCTGTAAAAAGCTAATATGTAGAATATAACATTCATTCAGTTGCATCTTTTTGCAGTGCAGGAATGCCTTCTTTTTGCACATGTCTGGACAACATGGGTCAGCAAAGCTGTTGGGATAAATTTGAGTGCAACAGAAGAGCTGTCTCTACATGTAGACGGGCTCCATTTATTTAGCAGTATCACTCAAATTTTGAGTGGTGGTTGTTTGAATTTGCACAGTCCCTCATCTGCCAATCACATCATTGCCCATTGCTTTAAGCAACTCAAGTCTGCCATGTCTGGCTGCGACCAGCTGACCACACCAAGGCGGGCGGCCGTGGTGTCAGACAAGAATGCCTTTCAGTGCTGGAAATTCATCAATATTTTTCTTCTGACATCAGAAAAGGGTTGTAACTTTACTGTTATTAAAAGTTAGACAGTCGCTGTTGAGTACTCTTATGACATTTAAACTTTTAAGATTGCACAATTTGTTAGTAATCAGATGTAATAAGTTATACTACTTTAAGTGTAATTACATTTGATTAAAATAGCTATTTTTTTATTGCATCATCAACAGGGTAACTATAGTAATTTGTAACCTCTTATGTTTAAAAAATAAAGTTCCCAGCACTGTCATCACATCGGTGGAATTAAACAGCATAAAGCAACATAGAAAGTATCACAGCCTTTCAAATAACCACGCCTCTATGTGAAATCTAAACAAATGCAACACATCTTGAAGGCTTCAGGCTTGGACAAAAAAAAAAAAAAAAAACAAAGACTATGGGTTTTTTGTACTTTGTTTTCTAGGTTTAGCTGTTCCTTGTCGGGCTGGAGAATTCTTTTCAACACAAACTTTTCAAGAGATGTCATCTAGACCAGAATACCAAAACCACAATACTCAAACAGATTTTTATAGCCAGCAGAGGTTGCTTCAGATTTGTACATAACATATTTTTGTTGAGGCTTTTAAAACCACGATGAATAAATGATGCCCTGCATTTGAAATTCACTCCAGTATATGGTAAGGTTAATGGACGCTGAGTTTTAACAACTCTCATTAGAAAAGCTCTTACAAGAAATAGATAGCAATGTTAGTCACAACCAACGCTAGCTGGTGTCAGATCATCCATCATTCACTGCCTGCACGATGTAAAACATGTAGAGGCACTAGCCGGGGAGACAAAACACCATGACAGCATTGTCGTTTCTTGCTGTCACTGCAGTGGGATGCGAAGACATACAGTGGGGGTAGAACGAAAAGCTAACTCATAAAATTTTCAGATGTGACAATACAGAACCTCTTCAGTCTCTAAGAGGGTAAGCGTGTGCATAGGTGTGTGTGTGTATATATATGTCTATGTAGAAAAATCCAAGAAATGTCTGGAAAGCCTTGTCTATTTAAAGCCTGCTGTTCTAGGGGGACACAAGTGCTGAGGCAGCTTTTTTGCCTGTTTGCTCTCTCTAACCCCCACTCCACTTTTCTCCATTCATTCCATCTCCATCTGTGTTGCAGGGATCAAAGTGGCTTGATATCATTCATAAAGCTGGACATCATTTATACTCCTAGCTTAAACAAAAGCTTTCTCCTCATGAAAGCTGCAAGAAAATGTCCGACAGGAAACATGCTCATGGAAGAAAGATGAAAAATTGATCTTGTTTTTATGTCATTTTGTCCGGTTTTCCTTCCGATGCACACGCAATTTCAATGTTGAAATATAAATAAGTTCTAAAAGAAACATGCTAGGTTGTATGTTTTCATGAGCAGGAGTTGTAGAGTTATATCTTCTGGTGCAGCCATCAGTCTTGCCCTCTTAGAACTACATCCCACTATTGAACCTAATGCTCTAGGTGGTCCTACTGGAGTACTTGAACTTAGCAGTGACCCCAGAAAAGCAATACTAATGAATTGTGCTTATCCATTCGTCTGGCCATCCATCATCCATTTATCCCCTCATCCATCCATCAATACATACATACATCTGCTTACCTATGAGGATGAGCATGCACACCAGTAGTGCTATAAGTGCCCCAGGGCTGAGAGCTGCACTCATTACATAGGCTGTGGCATTGCACGACTGGATAGCTCCCTCTGGGTTGGAAAAGAAGAGAACATGCATATATTGTGTAAGATTTACCGCCAGTTATGACTGAGTTAACATGTATCAAGACATTAATAATTGAGCCTGCAAACTTTTTATCAAGTGTATATATTTTCATTCAGATGAAATCTACCCCAAGCGCCTGCAACAATGCACTAATGTTTCACTCATATTCACGCATTTCGTAATAAATTATTACATACTGAGGTGGTTATTACATTAAAAAAAGTTTTTATGATGAAACTGTAACGATGCATTATTCAATAGTCAACCAAACTTGATGTCTTCATCTGTCCACATTTACTTTTTTTTTTTAGATTGGAAATTAGATTGGTGTTCTAGTTGACTCTTCGCATATATCGCTACATAAAATCAGTAAAAGATGCAGTACAGCCAAAGCACGAGACTTCAAGTCAAAAGCCGACCTGGAAAAACGTATTTGTGGTTTTATTTCTAGCAAGGTTGACTACTGCAATGGTATTTTGACATGCTCCCAAAAAAACAGCTGCTAGAGCTGCTAAAAGTGCAACCCTCATATCTCCTGCAAAATATAATAATCTATTACAAACTGCAGTGAAATGTATATGTATATTATATATACTTAATATACATATATTTGTTATATAAATTCAGATTGTTAGAAATAAAATGTTGTAAATGCAGTTATGATACTACTAAAGTATCTTTGTATAATGCGTTGTTACAGGTGTAAGAGCCATAACACAGATTTGTAGTCTTGTGTTATTTTGTTTTCCACAAACAAAAACTGATAAGAATGGTTTGCTGGCCACTGCAATGGCTTGTAGATGACCTTTTCATACTGCTTGCTGCTGATGCAGAGGGTGACAGTGATGATAATGTTAGTAATGGTGCAGTTCCTACAGTAACTCTCACCTGTGTCACAGCCACAGACGTGAATGGTCAGGGTGCCTGTGGAGCTGAGGGAGGGAGGCCCACTGTCAACCACCAGGATAGGCAGGAAGTACACATTCTGCTCATGGCGGTTGAAGCCTGACCGCTGGGTTCGGATGCCAGCTGTGTTGTCTAGATGAGCAGTGTGAGTGTGTTTGGGTGAGGGTCAGAGAGACAAAGTATAGGAGGGAATAACACATTACGTAGGCAACTTAATATTATATTCAATCCAGCAAGCTATGTTATTGCCTTGTGCATTTTTCTTACTTGAATACAGAAATATACTGATAGAAGACGTAAAAAAAAAGTATTCATGCTTATCACACAGCCCTATCTGACATTACTAAAATGTCAGGACAAATCCTCAAGACCTGACACTCAAGTAAGATGGTTGTAATCTGATTAAAAAGTACCAAAAACAATACATATATAAAAAATGACAAGGACATGACAGACAAAATATCACAGTTGTTTAATTTTAGCCTGAATAAATAATCTGTCATAATGCACAGTTCAATGGCGACAAAATGTGTTAGGATTGTCGAGTGAATGATTCCTACGAAAAAGTGAACAGCGTTTTTTTTTTTTATTTTGCTAGTTATGTTCATCGTGTTTTTTTTAAATATAAAAACAGGAGAAAAAATGAGTGGGAGAGTCCGTTTGAAATTAAACTTCAACAGTGTATATATGAGCTCTCTCCTCGAGACGCAGATAAATGTAATACAGAATACGGAAGGAGGCTGTGACAAATAGAGTCAGAGCAGCTTTGTGGGTAGACTTGTATAGAGGAAACTAAGCAATCCATCTCCCAGAACATATATCACTGTTATCCACATTGTCCTAGTGCTTCTCTGGCACATGTAGAACAATCTTCATATTGCTGTTTATCTACGGGAATGTTACGCCCCTGAGTTTGTCCTTTTGACTTTTATGCAGCATTGCCTTCTACAGCTGTCCCCTTTGAAAAAAAGTTTATTTTCAAAACATGCAGATTCATATAGACCCAGGCATCTTGTGTAGTTTCGAAACACAGCTTTGATATATTATCGCCCTTTCTGTTAATACGCTGTGCCTGTTAGCAAACAGTTGCCTATTTACACAGATGCAGAGGGATATTAGCATTCAGCTGCAGTTGCGTTTGTTGACCAAATGCATTTAAATTCAATATTCACTCTCCTTTTGGCTCGGTTTTGGTCACAAACTATGAAATGACTGAATAAAATGAGTCATATACATTTTCATGAGCATGGTGAGAATGAACTGAACAGTGTGGTTGTGGGTAAGGTGGCAACTTTACAGGTCAGGTCCCAGTGTGTTGTAACTATAAATTAATTTATTAAAATGTAATTATTTTCCACAGTGTTTCATATGAAATGTCCTTTTAAACATGGCACAGGACATTTTTAAGATTGTGGCAATTAGTCATATACAATTGCAATGCTTATTTGTAAAGATGAGATTTTTGCTTTGCTGTGTGGCAACAACAACATAAACAAGTTCAGTAACACAGGAAAAAAAAGTCTTTTCATCATTGTGTGTCAAGGCTTGGAGACAGAACACAATGTGAGGCCATGATGGGGAAAAGAAGAAGTGACACATTGAAAGTGACAGGTTGACAAATGTGTCCATGAAAAGAGACACCGGAGTGGTGGGAGGATAAAAAGTCTGTGTGGGGTTTTGTTGTTTTACTAAAACATATACAGGGTCTGTGGTAGCATGTGTTCGTTAGTGATATACTGTATATGAACAAATGTGTGTTGTGTGTTGTTGTGTATGCTTGTACGTGTTGGGTGAATATCAAGGAGGTGAAACATTTACAGTGCGAAGTATGATTATTCATGTTTTTATCAAATACACAGCCATCATTTAATCTCATTTAACTACACGCACATCCACACACAAACAAAGGTAGTGGTGAGAAAATTAAACGCTGCTATCGCTGTTGTGTATGTTCATAAGAGAGAAAGAAAGCAAGATGGATATTTTTATTTTTTTTGCCATACTTATTCATGGTCTGTGTGTATATACGGTATGTGTGTGCACATTATACCAGGCCCCTTTATGTGTGCATTTATACAACTGCATGTGGGCGGGAATGCAGCAGACCCTGCTGCCTCCACATGGTGACATTTCCCTAGCTCGGGCCGCTCCCCTGACATTTTCCTAGTGTCAGATCAATCTTTATTTAGCCACATGTCACATTCACTTAGGTACACATCTCTAAACAAGGGATCTGCAAGCATGTTTGCGAAAACACAGACAAGCAGGAAAAAACTCATCTACCCAACAAAGCAAAGTCATCACAAGGGACTACAGTGATTATTATGCCCTCTTAAATTACACACGCAGGCAATACACAGTTACATTTTCTGTTTTAACAGCAATTACTGAAGTTGACGAAATTCTGTAAATCACTGATTTAACTGAAAAGGAATCAAGGAACAAATCAAGGTAAAGTATTAAATGAGTAAAGGTATAAAAAAGTCAGCCCATGCATATTTCTGGTCTTGGATAATGACATTCATAAAAAATCTTATACTGTAACTGTGGGGAAAAAGAGTTTAGTATGAAGATGTTGTTCATACAGTCAACCAAACTTTGTCACACAATTTTAGAAAATTATCATGCGCAAGTAGACATGCTGAGGCAGATAATACTTTCTAATAACATCACTCTGCTTAGAAGACCAGAACAGGTGGCGTTTATCCAGAAATAATGAAAAATATCTGGCTTCTACTTAGTTGCAAAAAAAAAAAAATGTTTTGCATTAACTTTGAAATAGTCTCATGCGATTATGGATATCCTCTGGCCGATAACTCTGTAAACTGTCTTTTGTTAAAAGCATTAGGCATCTGGCACTTGAAAGACATAGCTAAGGCATTAAATTATTAAATATAGTATTTCCATAAATTTTTGAAACACGTGTTTTTTAGAGGTGCTCAGTATTACTTTAAGTTCTACATTTGCAGAAAACACAAGTTGCTTACATTACTAATCTCTGTCTGAGATGTGGAGACCATCTCAAACTTTTATTTTCATGAACTGCATCATAATCCTGAATACTGGTCAGTAAGACACTGTGACTAGTACTACGATGCCATAAATCAAAAATATGCTGATAGTGCTGTTATTCAATTGCCTCTCCACATATGTCCATACTCTGTGACCTTTGCCTTCTTACCTTTGACATCCCATAGGGTGAAATCTCGATTGGTGGAAGCCTCAGAGACCAGGGTGAAGTAGAAGCGATGCCCAGACTGCGGCTCATCTCTATCCACCACACTGATGGTGTGAATTAGCTAGGAAAAACCAAAGAACAAATGCAGAAAAACAAATAAAAAGACATGAAAGAAGAAAACAGAGGTTAGACTTTCTACTCAGACTCACTCAATGGAAACAAGAAAATAAATATAAAAAATTGCTTTACACTTTACATTTCAAATGTTTCTTTCATGTGAGAGCGAGTGAGGTACAGTGAGTGTATTGATGTAAAAGACTAAAAAGTAGAAGCACAGTTCAAAGAGGCAACAGTCACAAAGAGATAACAAGAATTACTGCCTAGCAGTTGTATGCCTCCACCAACCAGTCAAGGTATAATTTACATCCTTGTATGTCCCGACTCATATAATATACACAGCCTGGCCAAAAAAAAACACAAGTCTCACTCACAATATTTCATTGGACCACCTTTAGTTTTGATTATGAGATGCATTAACCGTGGCATTGTTTATGCCACTCAATGCTTATGCAATGTCACAATAAATGTCACATTTATTTCCGTCCAGAGTTGCATTAATTTTTTGCCAAGATCTTGTATCGATGATGGGATTCTCAGTGGGAATAAAGTCTGGACTCTGTGGTGGCCTAAAAACAGATTGTTGAATTGAATTGTGTGAAAATGATGTCTCATTCTCCCTGACTCACTCTTTCGACAGCCTAATGAGCCTGGTGAATCCTGCCATTGTCATCTGTGGATATGCCCGTGTCATCAGGGAAGAAAAAATCCATCGATGTAAAAACCTGGTCCTTCAGAACCTTCCGGTTTTCAGCTGACCTCATTTTTTGGACACATAATGTTGCTGAACCTAGACCTGAACCAACTGAAGCAAACCCAGATCATATCACTGCCCCCACAGGCTTGAACGGTGGGCGCTAGGCAGGATGGGAGATCACTTCATCTGCCTCTCTTCTCACCCTGATGCACTCATCACTCTGGAACAGGATTAGTCTGGACTCATCAGACCACATGACTTATTTCCATCGGTCCAGAGTCCAATCTTTATACTCTCTAGAAAATTGATGGTTGTTTAAGAAATGAGAAGCTACTCACTGCATCAGTTAAAGTTAAATAACTTGTTGTCAGTTGAAACACAGTAATCACTGCAGTTATTGCTGCAGTGAAAGACTCTTAACCTATTTAGTTAGGGGTTTTTTGTCCAGACTGTGTATACAGTTAAGGCTTTGAAAGAATTTAATAAAAGGCATTACAGGAAGTGTATTTTGTGTTGAAATAGAAATTCTCACTATGACACCAGTGAATGATTTCTAGTGATAAACATGCTGTTTTCAATTAGAGACTATTTTTACATAGCAGCTTGGTGTTTAATAAAAGTGTTTTTGCAGAACATTAGGATATCACCATTGTCATGGAATTTTAGACATCAGTATTTTACAGCATCAGTGTAGGACAAAGGTCAGGGTGTTGTCAACACATTTGTCAGCTTGCTGTCCTCCAGCAAGTGGTGGGCATGGAAAAAAAAATGCAGAAAATCTTAGCAGACTGTTCCTCAGAATATGTTGTAACCTTGTCCTGGTTAGTGCTTCAGGTTTAACATGGCACAGCAAGAGATTTTTTTTCTTTTTAGAATAACAGTAAATAGAAAAAAATAGCTTTATTTATAGAGCACTTATTAAACAAAGTGGTTTACAAAGACAACTGATAACGTACAAAATTATAAAACATACAAAGTATAAAATTGAAATGATACAGAAGAAAAACAATTAAAGAGGCAGTCAGATAAAACCAAGTGCAGACAAAAGTGCAAAAGTGCCTGATTTCCTCAGGCAGGTCATTCCAGGGCTTCGTAGAACTGACTGGAAATGATTGACCTCTCTAGTTTTCAGCCTAGACACCAGGACAGACAGAAGACCACTGCCTGAGAAGCTTAGACTGCGCACAGGTTGATACAGGATTAAAAGTGTAAAATATACTCTACAGCCAGGCCAGGTCATGAGGGGCTTTAAAAGTAAAAAAAAAAAATTGAAATCAATCCTCAAACAAATTGGGAGCCAGTGTAAGGAAGGTAAAAGGAATTCTCTGTCCAATGTAATAATCACACACTGATTTTAGCCCTTGTTTGGATCTATGACAAGGTTTAATAGACGTAGTACCGTAATTTCTGGACTACTGAGCACACCTGAATATAAGCCGCACCAACTAAATTTAAAAAGAAAAAAAAATTCTACATATATAGGCCGCAGGTGTCCACATTGTAAATGCTTTTTTCCAAACAGTGCCTGTAACACGGCAGCAACACAGCAGTAACACAGAAGTAAAATGACAATAAAAGTGCAGTAACACGGCAGTAAAACAACAGTAAAACTGCAGTAACATGGCTGGTTAAAAAAATAACCATCCTGCCAGCCATAGGCTGTTAGCCTACCAGAAAAGTCATTGATCGCTATCTTCCTTCTGCGCACTAAAACTACTGACGTCGTCTTCTTTAATGTTGGAATTGAACAGCCTCAACTCTTGCACTTCCTGCCAGGGCGCTTCCTGAAGGCCGTTAGCCTGTAAAAATCTATAGATTAGCCACATCATTGTTTAAGCTGCAGGGTTCAAAGCATGTGAAAAAGTAGCGGCTTATGGTCCAGAAATGACTGTATTTAAATAGCCAGAAATAAGAGATACCATCAGTTTTAGACTATTTGATATTCTTTGTTGCTGTGCTCCAATCTCCAAGCTTATATACCAGTTTCTCCTGATAGGTCATCAATCTGCTCCCCAGAAATTGACCTTTGAACTTTTGGATATAACATGTCATCATGTGATCTATCATTTGTTTAGCCTATTTGTGTGAATTCTTGAGTAATGATTTTGTGAGATCACATTGATCTTAACCATTGACCTTTGGTCACCAAATTCATCCTGGAGTTCAAGCGAAGGTTTGTGCCAAAAGAAATGTCTTCAAATTTGAGAATTGGACTAACGGACAAACATACTGGGGCGATTCCACAAAGAATGGCTTGCGCCTGCTAATTGCGTAGGGAGCTGCACAGCATTTGTGCCCACAATCTGCTTTATATTAAGGACCCATTCACTAAAGGTTGGATCTCGGGTCCAAAATGAAAACTGCAGAAACTGCAAAAACCCTCAAATTGCATGTCTTTAATGAGCAGAGACACAGACACAGAGCTTTCCACAGTCATGCTTCTGTAGTATTTCATGTTACAACACAATCTACCGAAATGTCCATCACTGTGATTCAGACAGATCAGAAACATATTTGATTAATATATGACTCTTAAAATAATGTTATGCGGCACTGAATATATGTGGGATTTTGCAGAAACATTAGTACTGATGCTTTGTTTTGTGTCACAGCTGGTTGTGTGTCACAGCGCCTCTGAACCCCCACAGACACTGCGCGAATTTTAGCACACGGTACAGCAGCGGTAACGTCATTAACTGCAGCTCAGTCAGGATCTGATGGTCATTAATATTGTGTGTTCTGCAGCTGTCACACTCCAGGAATGCAGGATAATGAGGTGAAATGTTTACAATAAAGCAGTCTGATCATCAGTGCTTTTTATATTTAAGTACCTGAAACTTTGAGATGGCATACCGACCTGATCCCTCCAATATCTGACTTAAGATTTTGCGCTTCAAATCATGCAACTTTTATTCAATATCATTCAAGCCTCATAAACTCGAGGATTTGAAGAAAGGTAGAAGGACAGAGAGATTAATTGAGAGGGCAGTTTGGGAGCAGTTAACACCATCTTTCAGCAGGTATAATACAGCAATATAACATATCCCTCTCCACGCTTAATAGCTAGCATATTTGCTCTAAGAAGAAGCAAAGGCAAAATTTGAATGTGCTGAGGAACAGACAGAAAGACAGAGACTAGTTGAGGGTGTAGTCCTTCTATCTAATGCAACAATAGTGATCTAGATTCAAAGATAAAACTCAACTGTGATCCAATTTTGAGAACTCTGTGTGATTCGATGTGAATTGAACAGACATCAAACAGCCCCTGGAGATCCTTTCACCTTAACACAGGGCCTCTCAGTGACAATTCATCCTCCCCTCATCCTATTACTCTGCAGCCAGCATCAAACCATAAGCTGATAAATGATATTTTCGCATCACATCCGTCGTTTTTTTTCCTCCTCTGTGGGCATACAGTGAGCGTATGAGTCCATGTATTTCTTACTATCTTCATATCTCTTCAATGCGATGAAACTGAAAAAGGAATAATAGTCCAACAAAGCGGAAATTATATGTGTTGATGACAAGCATGTCAGGTTAAATGCTTAAAACACAATAGAAGGAATGGAGCAGCATGCGAATGAGCATGACGAGACTAAAGTTAAAATATCTAAAGCTCATATATTAGCTTATATGACTATTTAAGTTACACAGAAATGACTGAAGATGGATGGTTGGTAAAGAGATAATACCCTTGACAACACATCACCACACCACTGGCTTTTCTCATTTCAGTAAGCCTCCAAATAATTTTTCATCAGCAAAATGCTTTTTTTCTTTTCAATGTCCAAACAAGTCTGTTGTTGAAAAAGACTTATCATGTGGTACCGCCCTCACCTATCTTTCAAACATACTTAACAAAAAGTGGCGAACAGCTCTGAGACGCTGTTGGAAATCAGGAGAGACAAACATGACAAACAACCCAAAGAACTACTATTAAGTGAGACATTTCTCACAATGATTAAAGTGGGATGTTCAATGGGTGTAATTCCTTTGTCTGGTATCACAAAAGCTTGTGGTATAAGATAAGATCGAAAGAAATAGATCAAACCATTATTCAGCTGTTACAGCAGACTCCTCTTTAAGTGGCCGAATACTTTTCAAATGTTAAACGTGTCTTTATTTATTAAACCGAACCCTCTCTGTGTCTCTTTCCTCCTCTCTGCCTCTTCTGCTTGCTCTCTCTGTTCATCACTCTTATTCCCTTCTCCCTCTTTCCTTGTCCTTTGTTTTTTTTATCTCCTCCAGGGCATCTCACTCTCATTCTTGTCCTTTCCCAAAAAAAAAAAAATGTGTCCCTCATTCATCATTCTGCTGCAGATTGATAATTCAAATAGTAATACTGTAGTTATTCTCCGTACCTTTCTCACACACGAGGACATCTGCTTTACAGTGTGAGATTTAAGCTCATGTTGCATGTCTGCTAGACAGCCTCATTCATTTCCAGCGCTGCTTACAACCCTGAATAATGAGCTTGAGCTGTGGCTATGCATTGCTGTGACTAAGCTACTGCCGAGCACACTTCCGGAACATAATTGTACCTTCACAATAAATGGCTTCTTAGCATTGACGTTGCACCAGACAGCGAGCAGACTTAGTCATATCCACAGCACAGATAGGCTTACTTTGTAATTACAAAATGCTAAGGCATGATTTCAGGGTAAATCAAATACTTCTTCCTCAGCTCGGTGCCAGATCTGTACTTAAGAACCATGTAAAAACACATGCAAATGGACTAAGAAGGGAGAAGGCATGCAGCAGCACGATGACATTTACCTTAATGTAGAGTATGCAATACTACATAACAGCTACATCTTAATGCATGTCATCACCAGCTGACACACACTGACCTTTTTGATATGCCACTCTCCTGTTTTTTCAATGTTTAAGGTTAAACATTATATTTTGTGCGCTGGCACAATACAGTAATTACATATCCACGCAAGTGGAAGGGCACTTAGTAGAGCACACACTTCTGCCAACGCCTCACACTTCTGTAATTCAATAAAACACCCTATCTCACAATGTTAGATAAGGATGAAAATAATAAATATAATAATAATAATAATAAAAACACAGGACCTCATGCCCTACCTTCCACCAAGTTAATGAAAAACAATGCAGTCGTTTTTGTGTAACCCTGCTCACACACACAAAAACAATCCAACAAAACAGACATAGAAGATTTTTTTTTCAATACATGTAAAAGGTTCAAGTTTCCATCATTAATTTATATACATTATATTAGTTCTTAGGTGATGACAAACACATGAAAGCAAACAGCAAACACAAAGAAAACAAAAGAAGTGAGGGCATGAGCTGAACAAACTGCAAAGACACAAACAACTCATTCGTTCTAACAATGCTTTATATGTGTGCTTGTTCTCACATACAAACACGATGAGATGAAGCACCACCATCACCATGAATTCATTTACCACCACAGTGATCTCTAAAAAATATGTGCGCTCTAAGTCAAAACAGAACTGAACTGTCGTTCTTGTCACTCTTTGAAACCCTCGTGGATTTATTTCAGTCTAAACATGAAAGAATAATGAGGGAAGAGAAAACTATAGTAACGACACTACAGCAATATCATTCATGAATCTTCTCATTTCTTTGAAGAAATATGAATAGCAGTGAATATATGGTGGGTGAGCCATGATCTGCGTCCTGTGACTGTGCCCTCAGCGGGGGAACTCCTGGGTGGCATCTTACAGTGAGAGCAATCTGCTGAGGGAGAGAGAGAGAGAGAGAGTGATGCGGTAGAGGGAAATGAGAGAGGACGAGAGCGAGCGTGTGGGAGTTTATTGAGCAGCTAGCAAAGCTCCCTCAAGCACAATCACCTAATTAGATTTCTATCTAGCAGTCGCCTTTCCTGACCCTCTTAAATCTCTGGCATCTGTGGAAAGCTAGAAGGGGAGACTTTCCCAAAAGTACAGCCCATCTGCAATAGATGTGCTCAAAAGGTCAAGGTTATGAGAGGGGGGCGGCTTTCTCATTCGCGGCAGAAATCAACCATTTCACAATTGCAGCAGGGAGGTAATGAATAAATAAATAAATAAACACGCAACTACTTAAAATGAGTCGAGTGAGGTTCATCTCTGAAGCCCGGAATGCAATGGAAGCGTCAGAGGTGTTTTCGAACACATCCATTATTCTCAGTGGTAAGAAGTGTACTCGTGGTGTACAGTGGAGCAATAAAATGTCTCACTGCGTTGCTCCAAAATCTGGGACAATTCCAGCATGCCGGTGTGGCTGCTTTCACAGTTTGAGCCAAGATAACATTAGATTTTTCAAGAAAGCAATATATTTTCAACATTTTGAAAATCTTCATCGGTAGCAGGCCCGTCTTAATTAATTTGAGCTAACCGCAATTATTTTGCATGATAGCGATAATCGTCTCCGTTCAGCTCAATAAAAGCAGCTGAATGAAACAAACCGAAATGTCATATTTTCTCACTATTTCTGCATCATTTTCCACCATTTGAGATCTCACTGGTGCTTTTTTAATGACGTCATCTTGTAGCGCCACCTTCACCTTGAGGGGCTTAACTTCTGTTGGCACGTGTCATTATCTGTCATTTCTTTGCATATTTCAGCAATAGGCTTTGTGTATGTTTCATATCCAAATATTATTCATGTCAAGTCTGCCCTGTGCAAAGGAAACAGAAATGCATTGTTTACTTATGAATGCGTTGCAGTGTTCAATGTCAATAAATGGCTCTTCTTCTACATCAGATGTACTGTATGCGCATAAGTAAGTGTTGTTAGGCTTATACTACACTGTATTACCGCGGCATTAAAAAAAAAACTAACTGTTAATCACAATTTTTCGTATATATGTTGTATTAATTGTCAGCTTAAATTTCATTATTGTGAAAGCCCTAATTGGAGTACAACGAAATATTGCTAGAATCAGTGCTTGAGTCTGGTAAGTCGACTGGTTTGTCTGATCCGAACATTTGAGAGACAAAAGGAAGAGCCATTTGGTGTGTAAAACAGATGACTCACTGTCTCCTACACACCTCCTGAAATATTATCTGGCAAAACTATCTGTCTAGGCTTGTTCCTTGGCTCCCACACTGTATTGGTTTACTTCCTCTTCGACTCACTTCTGTAGTGACTGTATACGTCTACATGTGTTTACTGTGCGTTTGTATCTATTCAGTGAGGTTAGTGTTGCACTCACGTGTATGTGCTGTCATGTGTGTGTGTGTTTCAGACAGACCTAACATTTAGCCATTTCAGACTGACTCTCTCAGGGGTTGGAGGTTGGCGGTGCCGCGGCCAAACTGAGGTGATCTGTCGCAGTGACCCACTCAGCCAGCTGTGAGACGGCACAGCAGAGCTGACAGGCCTCCGATACCCCAGGCCATACTTAGTATTTGGCTTTCCACCCAGCCTTTTTTCTGCACACATGGCACTATATGATATCTGTCCCTCTGCATTCAGTCAGATAAATACCATGAGGTGGGCGAGGAATGGGCTGAGAGGCAAAGACTGTGTCCACATGTCATTCAGTGAGGTGCAGCAGATTGGGAAAATGGCAAATTACGACATGGATGCAGAATGGTGAAGACATTTTAAGCCGCTGAACTGTAATTACAATAATTTTGTGGGGCCAACATTTATTTCTGTATATTTTTTTTGGATGATTTTAGATGGCATTATATGACTTTAAACCACAATAATGCACAGATAAATTTGCAATAGCAAACACAGAGCAGTACAAGTCATGGTTTATGATCCTTAGATTGACTCAAACCTCAAGTCCTCATGTCGGTTAATCAGCTTTTATGTTTGTCAGAGATTTGATTTGGCTGGAGCTTAATGCACAAAATGGACAATTACCACAATTAGACATTGTTGTCTATAATGACTACAATCATTTTCAGCAGGATACAAAAACAGCTAATTTCTCAAGGTGCTGTGAATGTTTACATCTGGAGCTTCTTACCAGAGAGAGAAATATATTTGCTACTAAATACTAAATGCTTTTAACTCTTGTAACTAAAATGCTATTAGATTTGTGTAGGATATTCTGGTTATTACGCTTCCCTTTTTGTTATTTCTGAAAGGAAAACAATGTACAGATTGTCTTTGAAATTTCCATCACATATTTTTGTATTCTATACTTTTTAGGCCTTTCTTTTTTGGTGGGAGCATGGAACAATAAATAGCAGTAAATGTCAGTGCTGTACTTGCGGAGGAAGAAGACAAGCATTAGTGTTTGTGTGAAAAATCGGTTTAATTCAGCCTTTATTACATCTTACTGCACCAAACTGATACAGTATGTCAATCTTTCCAGTCATGCATAAAAAAGCCTTCTCAGATATATTGACTTTATTTTGAATTTCTTGCATTTGATTTCCCATTTAAATGCAAAACTTCTAACCACTTAAAACGGGGATAGAAAGAGACCGTGTAAATGCACCTGCAGTTAGCGGTTTAAATCTGGACCAGGAATTAAAGAATTTATTTCTGTGAGGTGCCAGTTGTGAAAACGTTCGATATAAATAGAAGCATGAATCTGATCTGCATTCACCTTGCCCGTTTTACCCTGCATTGTAGGTCGAAAAAAAGTCATTAATCTTGCTTTTTTTCCCCCCACTTCTCACTATCAAACTGCATGAATCCTCTAGATGGCCCCATTAAAAAATAAAGGTGAGAAGCATTTTAACACATTGTGTCATGGCCTTGGCCTGAACTATGTCTCCAAGCAAGAGCAGCTTAGCCTGTGTCACCCATTTCATTATTTACTTCTCAGCCAACCTTTCCCCCTCCCATCACATGCATTCTGCCTCACAACACAAACAAAATAGGTTGTGTTGCCAACTCTCAAATGGGATCAAACCCAACCACAGTTAAAAGGCTTAGGTTAATCTGATTTACTCTGTGGTTCCACTGAAAGCTAGACCTGAGCCAGGGAGCTGACACTGTGTGAACGAGACTGGGTGATAACACAGCACACAAGAGGAGACAATGGAACGCTCCTCATTAGCTTAGTAAACCCAGGGTTGATCTGACACATTAAGAGTGTGACACTGAAGCCTGTGTTCATACAGCATGTGTGGGTGTGTGCATGTACATCTCCATTGCATCGTTGCATGTGTCTGTGCATGGATAGTCATGTAGGACTAAAATGGATTTAACCGAAAAGGGTAGATAGATGTAAGGCAATGAACACAAGAGAAATACAAGAACAATCACACAAAAAAACGAGACAAACCAACATCAAATGTATGTCTCGCTGGCCTGCGCACAGTAAGAACAAGTGTTACTTCAGTAAATTACCAAAACCAAACTCACAGCCATCTAGCAGAAAAACATCACGTAGTGTAAGTATCCTTGTTGTTTCACTGAACGCATGACTGAATGATTAAGATAAACATTTTTGCTTACAATCATCAACAGGTTTTGACTGACTTTCAGCCTCACCGTGAACCTAAAGGAATATATTAAATTGAAAGGTGATTCATTTGAAAAAATAGTGTGTGTTTTTGTGGTTTCTAAGGTCTCTGGGTGAAACAGGCTTAAGACTGGAGAAAGCAGCAAAAACCCCTTCTAATTTCAGCTTTTCTTTGTACAGAGGCCAGATACGGTGAACAAAGTGCACATTCTCTGGGTCTGGAAACGCACACAGGAGGCATGTGAGGGCAGCTTGCCAGTAATTGACGTCTATTCCAGGTGAAAGAAAAATGGACTTAATTATGCCTATTTCCGAGAACCATTGCCCTGTCCAACTTTCTAAATTGATTAACAACATTCCACTGAGCGGAAACAAAATTGAAGCTTATTTTACACGCAAACATCTGTTGGCTGATGCTTTTACCTCTGGGCTCCTCCTTTGGCATCTTTTACTGAATAAATAAATGCATCCTAGAAAGCAGGAGACATCAAAGTGCTGCAACATATCAGGCAACAGCCCTCTCCTGCAGGGAAATTTTAATCTTTTTTACCTTCCCTTGTATAATGTAACACAACACCATATTGTACAATGGTGTAGATCCCCATTCTAACGATAACCACACACTTTACAGCAACTACAATATGCTTATTTTCTTGCCTGACTGTCAAGATGTCATTTCTTATCATAAATGTACCGATCCAAGATGTGCTATTTTCAGTCATAGTCTCAGATCTTTATCAGGGGCCTTGCAACAACTGGCTCAAGAGACATGCTTTCAGATGAAAATAACAATGAAATGAGATGTAAATTGACCTTCTACGATAATTCTGTATATTAGTGGTTGACTTGTTGAACCCTTTTGTAATAATTAATTAAAAAAAAAAGATAATGTGACAGCGTCAGATAATGTACTTCACTTGCATGCGGAGGCCTGACAACCCTGAAAAGTTTAGTGCAACTTCTGCTCCTTTGTAAAACGAAGTTGAAATTACATATAAATTCATGGCATGTTGTGATCAGAAATTATAGCAGAATGGAAAAATGAAGCCTGTATGAGGACGGATATGTGTGTGTGTTAGAGCCACTAAATACCGCAGAGGCATAATGAAGAGAATAAATATGCATCAAATGATCAATGACAGTATTACATTAAGCCTGTCATTCACTGAACCTGCTGGAGGTGTAGATACAGTACATGGCCTCCACATTTTTTCATTCCAAAAAGGATTAATTGTCAATGTTTCTTGCGCTAGCATGAATATCTGATGTGGCCAAATTGCTCCAATCAGACAGTTGACAAACAACTTCATTACCTCTCATGAGACCAGAGGGTTTTAGACAAGGGCAGACAGTTCTATTTTTTTAAACACTGTGAATCAAAATTTCACCCAATGACTATGTGAAAACGGCAGCATTAATTTGACTTCTGGTAGGAAATATTTTTTGGTTCCGCACTGTTTATGTGCATGTGTATGCTATCACATGAGTAATTAATTAGTCTGTTCATTCTCTACATGATCTGAAAGGTTCTACCCATGCTCCTAGAAAAAAACCCAGTGAATCATTGAACCTTCAAAATCTTTTTCTTTTTTTTTCACACTGCTTTACTTTTTTTTTCTACAGGTAAAGATGCAGTGACTGACAAAAACTACTGAAAACCAGTTTTTTATATTATTCGGAAAATAACATGGAGGAGAAAATTGTTTCCCCCATGCCCTGCAGTGGTTACCCCTGAGGCTGAAAATGAACGTTAGAAAGCCTTTGACCCAAGGCTAACACATTTTCATTCAATCTCTGCAGCCAACTCCGACAGCGCTCACCACAACAACATACAAGAAAGACTGTAGAAAACAGGCAAAATTGAGAATACAAAACATGTACAGACAAGGAAGAAAATAAATGAAGATAGATAGATAGATAGATAGATAGATAGATAGATAGATAGATAGATAGATAGAGAGATAGAGAGATAGAGAGATA
>JAPQRN010000021.1:5392689-5413961 GCA_037367275.1 Coranthus polyacanthus
ATAGATAGATAGATAGATAGATAGATAGATAGATAGATAGATAGATAGATAGAGAGATAGAGAGATAGAGAGATAGAGAGATAAAAAATATCTCACATTATTTTTCTCAAATGAGAGCATTAAAAAAGAAAAAAAAAAGCCTTTCTTTTACAATGCTGAGAGCCAGCAATGATCTTTTTGCTGGAAGACTAATCATCTCTGTGTGATTAGGAGCTGAAGGTTAATGTGGGCTCTTGCAAATGTGAGAGGGAGCGAGGTAGGAGTGAGGGAGATCAGACCAGACGATGTTCTAGAAAAGGCGCAGGCGCCTGGTGTTGCAGAGACACAGGGGGGCTATAAGCAGTTAAGAGTCTGCAGATCAAGGGGAGAAGAGGCCTGAGCCTCATTAGACATGTAAATGCAGCTTCCAGCATGGAGGCCACACTTTAAAGCCTTCCTTTTTTATTATTCCTTTGCTCTGCACATGATAATTGGGTCCACCTCAGCGCAGAGCCTGTTGACTACGTAAAGAAAAAACAAACTGGCCACGTAGAGACTGGATCAAGCATCATAGAACTGTTTGGCTTGGTTTTTTTTTGAACAAACACACTCCAAGTGTTTTAATGTTGCTGAGTAATGATGCACATAAAAGCCATCCCTGAGTTACTTTAGTCTATAATTTCATTTTTACACCTGTGTGTGGTTTAATAATTTACATTGGATGTTAATCTACACCAACTGCTGCATCACATTTTTGTGATATGACTTTTATAAAAAAGAAAAAAAAGAAAAAATATACTTCAGCAGTTTTTGTAGGCAATAAACATATAGCTGGGACAAACAGACATCCTGAATTAGAATCTGTAAAATATATAAAAAAAAAAAAATCCTGACTTTTATTCTTCATCAATTCAATTCAATTCAATTTTATTCAAGCATTTGAAGAAAGAGAAAATAAGCGTATGCTATAGGATCTCCATGTGTAGTTAAAATGATTCCAACCAAAAACATAATAACAGAACAGAAAGATAAAAAAAACTGAAAAGTGTGCAAAAAAATCTGTTGCGTTATGCATTAAACGGCGCATGTGCCACCGGGGGTACTTGATGTTCATGTTTAAACAACAACAATGAGCCTTCAAGGTAGATACAACTCATTCTGTTATATATTATACATACAGTCCATATGGAATCCTGAAACCATCCTGCTATCTCTGCTGTCTCTAACCACAGCTGCTAAGTTTCTTTGTTGCAGTTTGAGAAATGTGTAGGAGAAACGTGATCATCTCAACATTCATTCAGCAAAAAGAGAAATCAAATATTATTGCTGGTTATCTTATCTCCACTTGGCAAAATGTAGAGATTTAATTCTACTATAAATGCATATATGAAGTGATCTGATTTTATTTGACTTACTTGGCCGGGCTTGGCATCTTCGCAAATGGAGGCTTCATATGGTGTGGCCAACTCAGGAGGGTTGTCATTTACATCCAAAATACGGATACTCACTGCCGAGAGGGAAGCCATGACGTGGTTATCTAGATGAAATGTTGACAGAGAACATATCATTAGAATCTGTTGAGATGTTTTTATTAATTGAAATTGGTTTGGCAGAAAGAGGCAAACTGTAAAATGACAGATTAGAATAAAATAAATCAGAGCGTCTGTCTAGACTGGCATACGAGACAAGTGTGACTGAAAACTAGATGTATACTCTCAGTTCCAATCTTTACATTATTTTTATATGACAAGCTGTCTACACACCTTAACATTTTTTTTGAGGTAAAGCCTTATGGAGCGATAAAGGATGTAATTTTCCACAAGGAAGCAGGCAGTTGGTCTGGCATTGTGACAGTGCTGTAGGATTTCAATCTAATGCCTCCTCAGATTGCACCCATTACCTGAATAACACTTTCTGCCACCAGAGTGACAGGGAAATGGTACCAATGACTCCATTTTTGTCTCCAGATCCTCACTATCTGATTATGACATTGCATACATGGCTGTTAAATAGCCAAAGTGCAACAAGCATACTCAGCACTTACAATGATAATGACAAATATACGCTTTTGACAAAATTGTGAATGTAGGCTGTAATTTTGTTTCTCAAGCCATTTTCAACCAGATAAATGAAGAAGAATAACACTATGATGCTCTCTCAAGACATTTGTCTTAATGGGCCAAACTGTAAACGTGGGAGTGGAGAAGATTATACAATTAGTACAATCAAAACCCACTCCAAATTAGCTCAACTTCTCCTTGAATCTTAATTCCCTTTCTTAATCATATGATAATGTCTGATGCAGTTTTCATTTTACCCATAAAACACTATACAGCACAGAAGGGAGCCCGCGGCGAGGTGTGTGTCAGTGTGTGTGGGGGAAGTGTGAGTTAAAGACAGAAAGAGAACACTATATCTGTGGTAAATGAGCGATTTGGTTGCTTCAAGTGCTGGTCTGAATATCTTGCTTAATTAGAGTCAATAGCTTATGAATAAATCAGTGTATAGCCATTATCAGGTTAAAGTATTTGAGTGTGGTCATACAGAAAATGCAAAAACATACAGGCACTGAGCCAACAGTGAAAAAAAAACACGTATAAATCTATATATATAAATAGAAAAAAAACCTAGCTGAATGAATTGAAACAGTTCATGTACACACAGACAGGTAGTGTAATTAAGTGAACTCTAAAGCCTAAAAAATAGTGAGAGTATGTTCATACTGTGATGGCATAGTTAATTGTTAGAACACATATGTTAAATTAAGCAATTCAGGTTATTAAATCCATTACTTCTTTTTCTTGATAGTAGCTGTTATTAATAGAAACAACATATTGACATTACATAAACCTCAGTAAATAGCTGACATCAGTTGGCATATGTATGACATCTGTGTCTATCTATGGTCTGTGATCTGCTTTTAACACCTAAAAAAGTCTCAAAGACTTGTATTATTTACTTAGTTATCTTTTACTTGACTTTGGAAAGTCTGATCAAAATGCAACAACAAAGTCATTAAGTGTTTCAGTTTGCTTTCTGTTTCCATCATAAGTTATGAATAATAACAGCTGCCATATTATGCTCAATACACATAGGGAAAGATGGTATTTACATATACAAGGGAATGGAAAGGTTGGCCTGATCACAAGACATTATGTAATGAGAAAAACTACATATTGTCTGTTTTATGTGTTTGAGCAAAAGAAATGCTGTCATTTTGGGAACATTCATTGGTCTTCTAATGACGTTGCAGGCTGGAAAGAGGCCACTGCTACTGTATTATGAAAAGTCAGTCTTTTATTCAGAAGAATTTGGAGTGTCAATTGTCACTTCAATTTAATTTGATATTGCAGCTCCAGGAACTTGTCATAAAAGCAGCTAAACCTAAACTTGAGGCTCTAAAAGCACAAAATAAATCTTCATTTGGAGGCATTTTGTCCATGATCCTCTTCAATTGGTCAAGTGACTTCAATTGCTAGTCAGATGACAAAATGTCATGCAGCTGGTTTTCAAGTGGGCTATTGTGCAGAAAAATGACAAGCCGAGTTCACTAAAGACAGCAAACGTAGAAAGTAAACCAATAATCACCAGACTATGGCAGGCAAATTCTCAAACTCTCCCTCTCTCTCTCTCACCACCAGAGTCCTGCCCAGCAGAGGCACAGCAGCTAATGAGAATTCTGGTGTCAACTAATAGCATAATCCTCACATCAATGCAGGATTTTAATTGACTGCTTTTTGCCAGAGCAGCTACATAAATACACAGAGAGCCCCACCAGGGCTAGATATCTATTTCTTTTCTTCCTTTTCTTCTAATTCTGTCCTCACATTATGCCGATGTCCCCGCTGTGCCAAAATGAAAACCAGCAATCATCAGATGTTAAACATTTTACATTTCAATTCCCAGAGCTGAACACAGATGAAACAATGTGAGAATGTCCCACCCCAACCCACCAAAAAACTCCATCCATGGAGAAAAGAGTTATCCATTCAGACAGGTTCATTCATCTGGACCATGAGGCACTGTTCTAAATCTGTCTTCAGATTGAGGAGAAGAATAAAAGGATTTCAACAGATTATTGGCATGCTCTGCATCTGTGCAGCACTCACCAGCTGTTGCAAATCTTTCAGAATAACTCTATAGTAGATCTCTCAGGCACTGAATTATAGTGACAGAACTTCAGGGGAGACAGATAAAGGATGTGAGAGTGTGTGCTCATGTCTTTGCATACATGTGTCTGCCTGCATGCGTGTGGGTGTGTGTCACAAGTGTCATGCTGCTTGTGACCAAATGTTTCATGTTCTTTGCTGGAGGAAACTGTTTGGTTTAAAATGTCACTTTTGTCAGAGAAGGAAAATGTACTGAACAGTGTCTGCTTCTGGTCTTTTTGCTCAGCCACAGGCCTGTTCATGCAGCCACAGAGGCTACAAAGTATTACAGTCATCTTTCTTGAGTTGCATAAGTCAGATATTAAATATTACACAGACTTGCCAGTGTCCAGCTCAGATCTCTATGAGCTTTTGTGTGGATTAAATATGACAGCTGTCAATGTCCCTCATGTAAACAACGCTGAATTACTGAAATGACTCAGGAAAACAAAATGTTAATGGGCATTCATAATAAGAAAATAAATCATTTACAGTTTGACAATTATTCTTTTTTTTCAGTGGTATTTAGACACGGATATCGTTTTAAGTGCTAATTTATTTTATTATCCGTGGATATAATCCCAAAAGTAAAAAGAGAGGAGAAAGAAATAATAGCCGTGCTAAGATTCAAATATACAGTGGAAGCCGCACATTTCCATTACAATATTCAGCAAATGCTTTTCACCATTATTGAGATACTGTAGGTTTAGCAGCATCCATCTAGAATCAAAACATTCTTCCAAATGCATAGGTTTTGCCTGGGTTTTTTTTTCCACTTATTTTAAAGGCAGCAAAACCTGCCATTAAAAGAAGTGGAAAACATCCACTCACAAACATCCACTGAATGCAAATAACTACTTTGCTATAATACCAAACCAATACCTGAAGACACAATAAGACTTTCCATCTAAAAGCCAGCCAAGAACATGCTTGGTTTCAATTACGTCCCTGTTAACACGATACCATCTCTGGTGCAATATGTCGTACTAGAGACAGCTTAGGAACAGGGACAAATCACTGATAGAAAATGCAAACACGTAAACATATGCTGACCATTATTAGAAAGACTATTAAACCTTCAAAGAAAAAAAAAAAGTCATCGCATGCTATCGGATGCTGCTTAATATCACTACTACAAAATATGTCAAAAGAGCTTATCATCTTTAAACAAAAATGCTCCTTGAATATGTCTACTACCTTTCCAAGTATACAAACATTTTTTGACATCCTTTGTTTATTTGAAAATAGAGAATCTACGTTGGCAGGCCTCATTAAATCATAGTGTCACTACTAACACACCTCTGCTGGTGACAGAAAACTGTGAACAGACTCATCATCCAATCAGTGTCCTTCTTTTTTGGTCTTGGCAGAGCGATGATGTACAAATAAAGGAAGTATTCTTACATGTTCACATAAAGACTCTCATGCTGTTTTGATTTTCTGGTGTTTCCACTTCTTCACCAACTGAACACCTATTCTCTGCAAATACTGTTTTACAGCTTCAACAAACTATTTTTTGTTTTTGGTAATGCTCTGGTGTTTTGATTTAATTCAATAAGGAGTTAGTTCTTAAAATGCAGTTATTTTTCTAGGTGCTATTACCTCAGGACTAGAAACAATATTATGTCAACTAATCTGTATTCTTTATTCATATTTTAAACATAGACAAACATATTTATGCCATCCAGTGGCGCATGCATAATTTTTCAATGTTTCAACAGGAATTGAAATCACTTATAGACAGGCAATTACACACCAAAACAAAAACTTCAAAACAAAAATTCCATATTTCGACAACTTTTCTATTAAGCACTATATGGCAAACCCTTAAAAAAAAGTGTACCAGATCTACATAAACATTAAAACATTAATCATCCCTGTAATTTGATGGATTTAACGGCCAGATTTACTGACATTTTGCACCAGCACAAACCCTCGTTTGGCATTAAAAAAACTATTGTCAAGATTTACGAAAGAGGTGCAGTGCAAAGTTAACGCTGGAAAGGCATGGACACAGTTACTTTTGCATCTGGCTTAACTGCATATGTATTTGTAGCAGTCTCTGTTGCAAAGTGCAAATTTCATGGAGGAGAGTATTTACATGAGTTGCAAAGAGTGATTTACTAAGGTTTGCCGTTGTCGATTTGCTGCTAATTATGCCATTAGTTAACGCAGAAAAAAGCAAAGCTTAACCCATTTGCACCTGGCATGACCGTGACAGTTATGCATGGAGGAGGCGCTGCCCGACAAATACAAGAAATCTTCAGCAAATTTCCAAGTGTTTTTCATGGTTCTATAGCTGATACAGACAGCACACATTTTTTCCTCTGAATTACTAATATTAAAAGGCAATAGCCTACCCACCATATAGAATAAACGTAACTACTGCTCAAGGTGACCAGTGTTGTGAATTATGGAAGTCAGAATTCAGTGCTATGACAGCCTACACATTCTCACTTCTCTGTGAGTTGTCTTTGCATCATGTGATATGCCTTTGTGAACAGGTTGCACTTTGCGATTTTATAGTATTTTACTCACTATTTTAGTCTAGGTTACGTTCATCCACTAAGTCCTCCAGTTCTACTGCAGAAAGCTCCTCCTCCTGCTGCCTCTCTTTGGTTGCTGTTTCCTGAGAGAAACCTGTAAAAGCTACACTTGTGTTTGTCACATTACTGTAACAAGCTGTGCCGGTGTTGTTGGTAGAATCCCAGCACCACCTCACCAGGTATGCGCACTATCTGGCTCTTCGCTAATTTGCGTAGATCATTATTGAAATGGACGGGTTGCGCCTGTGTTCATAATTTGGCGCGTTGTTAGTAGATCACCCGCAAGAAACACTCACTTCTGCGCTTTTTCTGGATTGTGGCCCCGGTTATTTGCGCTACTTTAGTAAATGTGTCCCTAAAAGTGTTAAATACAAAGCAACTCTGCTGTCTTAATTGTGAGGAATTCTCCCCAAGCACTTTCTCCTGTGCATGACCGCTATTTGACAAATTAATTATGTCAAACTACAAAAACAACTGTTTGAGTATTCAGGATCTCCTCCTCCTCCACATCTACCCTGACAGTAAGAGCAATGTGAGTGATTATATAACAGGACAACCTAACAGAACACATCATCCAGGTCACAACCTCTGGTCCATGATTACACATTATTATGTCTCCCCACCCTTTTTGATAGATAGATGGGCTCTGCCTCACAATAGCAGTCACTACGTCCACCCAAAGCCTTTTAATCTTCCTATAGAGCTTACATCATTTGTAAAAACAACATCCCATGTTTTGTACTTTGTTACCCAATTTCATCTCATTTTGACTTTCACTTTAACGCCAACACCTATTGTACTCTGCGAATAGAACTTGCGTTTTTTGCTTTGCACTTTAGATCCATTTTTCTTTTGCATTTTCCAGCTTTGATTGAAAAGAGACACTTATCTCCCCTCACAATGTTGCAACAAGTGTGCGATTCATTTGGAGTTTGAGAGAATAATGTTCGCACGTAATAAAAATCAAACACTGAGCATTTGTTTGCCAGACAGCAAGTGAGAAAAGTTATGGTGTAGAAAATGTCTCTTCTCTGCAACAGTGCAAGAGATAAAGACTTTCCAACTACTTCGGTATCTTTTTGCCCTCAGGGTGATGCTCTTTTTTTCCACCTACCTGTCTGGGTAAAAAAAGCAGTTCTGCAAGGTGATATCATACTTGCTATCAGTTCTCTAAAATTATGTGTCACTCTAACTTACCCCGATATGTTTCTATGGAGAAGACTGTCAGAAAGTATGAGTACCCCGACTAGTGACAGTCCTGTTAAATGCTCATCCTGTACTCAGGAGGTTCTGTGTTCTGTGAAAGGGAAACAAGTACTCTGTGGATGAGAGCCTGTTTCCTCTTACAGTAACATCATGTGCAGGAAGAGATGCTACGTTTAATTGGGTAAATTTGAAGACATGCTGCGTGTGCGTGTAATTGCATTTGACTGGTGGGGTATCAGTACAGTGCAGTCTGTTCATACCTGCACTTTAGTTAGCACACAGAAGCATGTGAAGTAAATGGCACAGAGTGTGTTTCTTGCAGTTGTATAGCCTGGGTTAATCTTAGGGCACAGTCACCAAGCACTGTCAGAAAGCTGTTTTGCCCAGTACTGATACTGTGGAAATACAATAAAGGTCAGGTGAGGTTCAAGGTCAGTAATGCGCCGGGGGAATAATTAAGGATTCCACCACCAAACTCTAGTTTAGCAATGTCCTTTGACAAGCTGACCTTGTGGCTGTCTAGCCTTAATGAGGAGATGGACCCAAAAAAAGAAGCACAAAATCATAATGGAAAAAAAATGAAGTACTTTATAAGAAAGTCTCGTTAGCTACTTCACAAGCACCCCCCCCCACACCCACCCATCCACCCCCTATTCCCATTTCTCATGGCCTTTTCTTCTTTATGTCTCTCTATTTTAGTCTTTCTCCCTCCTGTCTGCGTGTCTGCAGCTCTCAGGCCTCCAACAAATGATAAAGAAGCATTTTGGATGGGAATTCTGATGCCGTTGACCACTGACTCTGTCTGTCCGGATGTTTCCTTGGAAAGCAATGTGAGAGGCTTTATCTATCAAGTGCAGGCATGTGTTTATGACTGATATTGGAAGGGGTAGGGCCGCTTGAAATGTTCAATTAACATTAAAATGTGCCTATGACATAATGCCAAGCACAAAGAGGCAGAGCACAAAAGGACCCAAATTGCTCTGGGAATTACATCTTGAAAAAAAAAAAGACTAAGAAAGTCTAATTTTGTCTTAATGTTGTGTTGGGTGAGACTGCTTACTATTCAGTTTAGGCAGTATTGATTATTGGAGTAATCACAGTCTGAAGCTATATGAGACAAACAAATATGAGGGGCATTTTAAATGCTCATTGTTTTCTTCTTTTTCTTCTATGTGAGGGTTGAAACCAGTTATATGCAGAATGCAATCTCCTCTGCTTTCACCGCAATCCCAATATCACTTCATCTGTATAAGGCTGAAAAAGTATGGAACACCAAGCCTCCTCCTTTCTCCAGTTTACTTTTAATGGTATAGTAATAACTTCTCCAACTTCTCCAAGTTATTACATTCCTTATTTTCTCTACTATGACACAAGGACCCATTAGTGACATGAAATAATGTCAAATTCTCCTCTTCCATTTTCAGCAATGTATTTTTCATTGCTAAGTGATCAGTCTTTTATCACTTGGTATCAAAAAAGATGACACTGATGATTACCACTGAGGTTTACAATGTCCTTGACAGACTGTGACTCCGACCATTAACGCAGAAATATGTGATACACATCTAAACTATAGTCTGAAAATCAAAACCCAAATTAAACCAAAGAAGCTAAATATATGAACTCTGTCCATTTAAATGCAGTTTTATTACACACAAAGATGCCTTTCCTTTCCCCTTATCTTTCTCAGTGTTAAAAGCCACCACTCTGAAAGCTGAAAATGTGTCAAAAGCTTTGGTTGCTAATGATCACAGCAGTGTGAGGTTGTCTGCCATCTCTTATCAGCCCTGGTGGGAGTTGCAAATGTTGGACAGTGAGTTCATCTTGTCATAAGAAGCAGGCCCAGGAGACAAAGTAAACATGTAGTTTTAACTGTATTACTTTAAAATCAGGCTGTATTTTTTTTCCCCTTGAAGCAACTTTATTTTCCCCTGAGCTAAGCTTTTTGTTTTGTTGGTTTTTGACTGCCACTGATAGTAGAAAGATACTTGGCTGCGAGATTTGATGTAATTGTAAATGACTGCATGGATGAATATTGAGTGATAAAAAATTTAATTGTCTACATTCACAACCCCAAATAAGAAAAAGTTATGAAAACTCAAATTAAAGAAGAAAGCGGTGATATTAAATCTACATTGACTTGTATTTCATTGTAGACAGTGTGAACATATTTCATGTTTTGTGTGGTCAACTTCATTTTATTTGTAAAAACACATCTATTCCTGACATTCAGGCTGCAACCCATTCAAAAAAGGAGCAATTTGTAGCTAATAGTGATTGAAAATAATGAAATAATGTGATTTGAAACAGCTGATGTGAACAGGTGATTATATAATTTGGTACAAAAGCAGGAAAGGATGCATCTGCAATGGACCATCACTCAGTGGAAACATGTATTGTGGTCAGACGAATCACTATTCCAGGTCTTTTTTGGAAGAAATGGACACTGTGTGCTCCAGACCAAAAATGAAAGGGACCATCCAGACCAGCAACACGTCCAGAGGCCAGGGTTTGTTGTGTTAAACATGCCAACCTTTTATTACTTGGGTTTGTAGTAGATGGTAAAGGCTTGAATCGTGAAACAATTTAAATGTAAGACGCTCTCTTTGCTCTAACCTTCTTAAATCCATACACCTTACATATACTGAAGTGAAAAATCTAAAAGATGTTCAGGACCTTTCCTCAGTTTTGACAAGTAAAGAGGTCACTAGGTAACAATCAATAAAATCTTATGAAGGACAATTCCAAACAATACAATACAATTACAATTCCTAAATCTGACAATGTGAACCGACAAACAATGTACCTGCTTCTACTGCCTTCACTGTGATGTTGTGCCAGCCTGCAATCTCTCGGTCCAAAATCTTGCCCAGTGTGATGGCACCTGTGTCAGGATCAATATGGAAGATCATTTCCTGGTCTGTCGCCCGATCAATTGAGAACCTGGAACAACAGAGACACATTACACACAACACATATGTTGAGAGGGAAGGAGAAACTGCAAAAGAGGGTGATGAGTCACTAAGAATGCAGGAATTTTTGACAATAAAATTATACTATACTAAATAATAGTGTTGTAGTCAAGACCATCTAAACGGAGACCCAGTTTTTCAGTTTTTCAGCAGCCAAGTATATATCAAATATTACAGATTGACTTGGTATAAGGGGTGAGATGATTCCCCTTGCCAGTTTGTGGGCAGAATGAGGCAGCTTGTGGAAAGCCGAATCAAGAATTGGCAAAAATCTTGACACCTAAAAAAAACGTTTTAACGATATTGTTTCAAACCACAGTAATGCTGTTAGCACGTACATCAGATATCTCAACTGCTCTTAAAATGACGTGTCCTCTATGTCCAAGACTGAGACGAGACCAAGACCTGAGACTGGTCTCAAGACCAAGACCAATCTCAAGTACTACAACACTATTAAATAATGATAACTCATGCTGTACAAATGGGATCAGCACCAAAATAATTAGATTTTAAAAGGATTTACTGGAGACTTGACACAGGTCCTGCGACCCTAATAGCACTGTGTCATTTAACTGGAAGTTGCAATGTAGTGACACTTTCTTTGCCAAATCCGAGTAAGAAAATGAACATAAAATTTTCATTTTACGCTTTGGAAAATCCACAACTGCATCGCCCATTCGTTGGGTTACTTGGTGCTCTCAAAAGATTAGTGAGTCAATAGAAATGTGCTGAAAGGTTTCTTTGTTCTTACTTCCTCTCCCTCAGTTCACACAAACACAAACACACACTCATACGCATACACACACACACAGCTGGCAGGCTTACTCATACCCTGCATAAACCATAATAAAGCACCATGGGCATTATCAGCTCCTTCTCTAACAAAACTGCCAGGCAGCATTCTTCCAGGTCTCTTGAGAATGATGGTCACATGTTATAGATATAAAACATAATGTCAAGGGACCATATGCTAAACTGGTGTGGTAAGAACCTTGATTTATATGTGGTTTCGGGTGCTTTATATTTCTGCTGTTGTGTCCTGTTACATCCAACATTCACTCACATTTTAGTTAAGACTATGATTAGATTTGAATGGATTACATTTAAACCTTTTACTGATATTTGCTGTCAGTATAAAGACTCAATTATTTTATTTTCATTTTGTTTTCCTCGCACATGCCAGTTTTTATGGGACATTGTTTTGTGGGATGGGACTTTTTCTATCCATAACACTTTGCACATAAATGCTGAGTGTCCAACCATCAGATTTCAAACTTGCATTCTTTTAAACACAGTCCATCTGCAAAACAAAAATACACCCTTGGCTGTTGCACAGATGGTATCTCTATCCATATCATGTAAACAAAATAGTTAATGTGTCCTTTTAAACTGACAATAATCTCTTTATCTCACTCATTCTCTGTCTAAGAGCATCTTTTGACAAATGCATGTAAGCTGTTTGCCAATTTTTTACCTGGCTGAATCCTTTTATGTCAGATTTGTGTTTGTTTCATTGTTTTATATGAAGAGCAGTTCCATCTGCTTGCTGTTGTGGTGGAAGAATGAATCTCTCACTCAAAAAGGAGGCTTTGGTGATCACATCCGCAATGCATATGCATATTTTGCCCAAAATCCACATCACTCGAGGGGCTGATTTGAAGGATGTGTGTTGTCTAATGCCAGAGGCCATGAGCTAGCTAACTTTGCCTGGTAGGTGGCTTCTGGCTAACCTTTTTTGCTCCCTTTCACTCACTCGCTCACACATTCACTTACTCAAACGCTTGCACACACATACAAACACGCATACCAATGTGGTCACATATCAGTCTCGCACGCTCACACACACACACACAGCTCCAGGCTGCCAAGAAACAGTGAACGACAGCACTGCCATTGTGTTGTACTTTATTACACCTGGAACTCTGAGCCTCATGCATTTTTAATCGAGGTAATTTGCACAGGCCCTGCATGTGTCGGTGTATACTCTGTCAGTGAGACTATCGTGGCCCTTATCTACATTCCCCTCTCACACTGCAATTGCTCTTTTGAGGACATATAAACCGCAGACCTTGGTTCGGAAGATTACCAGATGATATGTTTTTATCACACAGTGATCAGAAGGAAAAAAGAGATGTACTGTATAGCTTTATCTATTGTACAAGTCCCACAATCACTACAGGGTGGGCTTTCAATCCATCTTCAAGAGTAATTGTCACAAAAGCAGAAATTTGCTCTTACATAAGCGTATCAGTTGTGAATGCATCTATTCACTAGAGTTATGGGATTTTATAGTTACATTTTTCACATATTTTGTCCAAACATCTATCATATACAGTATATGCATGATAGTGGACTAGTGTTATGGTTACCCTTTGTGCACTTTCAAAGCATTCTCTAGTTTTATTTACTACTTTATTTCTGACATAATTTGGTGTACATGTCAATCAAAGAACATTTATTTCAAGCTTCTGACTATACATGATTAGTCTCTTATTCCTGACCTTAACTCTGGTTTAAACACAACAGTAAATGTTTCTTTTAGGTAAAATGTAATGTTGGTACCAAATCACACACGGACACCAGTGTCACATTGGCCATTTAAATAAAAACGCAGCCATTATCTTGTATCTACAGCGGCTCAGTTCTGACATATCTTCTACCTCGTGTTTTGAACAGTAAATAGAATATTTTTTGGGGTGGGTTAAGATGGTCCAGGATTCTATGTCATACCTGACAGGTTTATTCTTTACATCTGGATCCCTGGCAGTGACGATGCCAACCAGCGCTCCGACTTTAGCATCCTCCTGCACTTCCATGATAGACCCCTCCACTGGTTGAAACATGGGGGGCTCGTCAATGTCCGTCACGCTAACCCGGACGATGGTCTGATCTCGAAAGGAGCCCAGGTCCACGAATCGTGGGTCAACATGCTTATTTACCGCCTCCACCACAACATTGTGTGTGCGCTTGCTCTCGAAGTCCAGGGGCTGACACAAAACACATATGATTCATTTAACCATTTTAATTTTCAGGACAGAACTGCAACAGTAATTAGCTCAGTAAATAAAGCTGATAACTGGTGAAACAATTAATTCTCTAAAAGTAGAATGACCAACTAATTTGCTTTTACATTTTTACAACAACACTCTTTGCCATTTTCTAAATAATGGCCATTTAGATTTAGTGGAGTCATTATCTCTGTAGTGCTAACTTCAAACTGCGATTTATTTTGCCTTAATGTTTAAAAAGGAAAGGGGAAAAAAGTAAAATCGCCATTAGGCTTTCAACTGTGTGCTTATTGTTTAAGCTTTCTTTAATACTAACAAAACCAAACATTGTTTTATTTAGTTTAACTGAATTCAACTGCGTAGCATATGAAATTCAAGCCACTAACTGAAATAATTTTCCACAACATTGTGCTCAGTACAGCCACTGTAAGCCAGAGGTTAGTGTGTTTTATGTCAGCTGTAATATAGATTTCCGATTAGCCGTGGCACGAAACACAAAGAAACTAAATACACGTATTTCTTAGTTGGAATTGGTCATCTCTTGCAAGATGTTATTGTGTCTTCTGATAATCATCAGGCTATCACTACTGGTAGCTTGACTGCCACACTTTTTGGCAGTCTCCTGAAACAACAGAAACCTTTAAGGAGTCACACTGACAGCACCTGTCAAACAGTGGACAACCAATGATCATCAGCCATCAAAGACCAATCGTCTCTCTTTCTACTTCTGCACAGCCTGCCTTGAGGTTCTCTGCCTCAGTGGGTCCAAAGAGTTGGTGTTATCTGTATAAACTTTGCCAACAGAAACCCAAAACATTTTTATCAAAAACTAACTCAAATAAGTATTTATTAGTTTGTAGTTGAAAATAAATAATAATAATAATAATAATAATAATAAAAATAATTGTCCTTCACAAATAAGAAAAATAATCATAATCACTGATTCATTCTTATTTCTAATATACAAAACTGTGTCTATGTATTTATAGATAATAACTGGATAATTTTGCTAACTGCCATGCTGTGAAGGAGACTAAACATTAAACACTGTTTGCAATGTCAAGTAGATGTTTAATCAGATTTTTGTATGTATTTGAAGGATTTTCACTTTGAGAGATGACATTTTTTGTACAAATACAGGATCAACATTAAAGGTTGCCTGAATAACACAATGACAATAAGACCTTTTATATTGAACATACCTTCTTGATGGAGACGATGGCTTCCTGTGTCTCGACATCTGTAGTGACTTTGAAGAGGTCCCCTCCCTCTTTGATCAGATAGGTCATGTCTGTGTTCTCTCCCATGTCCGCATCCGTGGCCATGATGTGTCCAACTGGTGTCCCGACAGCCGCCCCCTCTGACACTGAAAACTGATACATTTCTTGTGGATGGAGTAGGTGGCCACAAGTGGAAAAACACATAAACAAATGGAACAAGGCAAGTGGATTTTGGCAAAGTGACAGGGGTTTAAAAAAAAAAAAAGAAAAAAAAAAGGTGTAGGTGTAGAAAACCAAACAAAAGAAGTTGAATGAGAGACAAACACAAATGGTTTTAAGATTAAAAAAACACCAAGAGAGAATAGGTGAAAAAAAGACGGAAGAAAAGTAGGTGAAAAATGGGAGTGAGGGCATGGTTAAAGAGAGAAAAAAAACCAAAACGAGTCAAAACAAAAAACAAAAGAGGGAAAGGGAGAAGAAAGAGTAAAACAAGATACAGTTACATGAAGTTGTTCTAAGGACAGAGCAAATTGGGACAAATTAGAAGATCAGCCAGACTAAATCATGAACACTAAAAACTTACATTTTATTGATCACCGGAGAGAAATTATGTGTTCTTTTACAGTACATACACCATGTCATCCTCCTCTGCATCTTATTTATGAAGCTGCATTCCAAACTCTATCTGTTCCCCAGAATATACAGTGGAGATGCTATAATCCTGCAGGGTTTATCCTTCTGACTGGGTAAATATGATTTACTGAGATGAAAAAGGGATTTATACAGAAATAAGAAAAGGTGTGTGGAGACATATCAAATACAATCAACCAGACTGTCAGATGCTGTTCCCCCAGCTGTAACAAAAGTAATAGTGTTATGGTTTAAAGACTCCAAAAAGAGTATGGAATAAAGTACTGGTGAAATAACAAGGAGGGGAAACAGTATTTTATTTGCAAGCCAAATGTTAGTCAGTTAGCAGTGGTATTTATTATGCTAATTTGTCTGTTATTGGCTGCTATTGAAATGTAAATTTAAAAAGGTGAAAATGCTTAATTAAATACAATTTTATGAGCTACATTTCGGTTGGTATCTTTTCATAAAATAAACAAAGCTCTTTTGCTGCGAAGCTTCAGTCTTAGCTAAATTAAGTGTGTTTGTGCGGTAGGGTGGACGAGCATTGCACGTGCCTTTTTAGCTTGACTTGTTGCAGATGCAGGCGCTGAACGCCACGTGAAAGCTGTTTAGCTCAAAATTACAATCTTGAATCCATAACATTACAATGACGCAACAATCGACTGTATTGATCCACCCATCTCTTAAGTCACGCTTAAAAAAACAAGATCCATTGTGCAGTGGAACGCATCAGTTCTCCACATTTGATAAACTACTTTGTTATGGGCTACAGCTTTGACTGGCTCATAAATTTAAGTCGGGTCATTTTCTCCGAATACATTCCTGCCATTCAGTATAGTAGTTGATGCCACAACTGCTTATTGGTGTCAGTGGCCTGCAGATTACACACTATTTTGTGTATCTTTAATCATTATCTCCATGTTTGGTTGTCTTAGTTTTACTTCCCTCATTATTTTTCCTCCCCCTGTTAATTCTCACTTCTGTCTTTTATACTGTGGGTTGTTTCCAACTCTTCTCTCTGTCATTTCCACTGGCTTCCCGTGTCTCTTTCGTCATCTAAAATAAGTGAATGTTCAGGAGACACTCACTCTGTGGAAAGCGTGGTGGGCTGTCATTAACGTCTGTGATCACTATGGTCACCGTGGTGGAGCCGGAGAGACCGCCCATTTGTCCCGCCATGTCTGTTGCCTTGACAACCAGCTCATAACGATCCTGTGTCTCACGGTCCAAATCTGCCACTGCTGTCATGATGATCCCTAATGATTGAGGGATGGAAGAGAGATTGCATGAGAAAGATAGGAGAGAGTGAGAAAGAGCAGGAGTAGTAAGTGAGGCCAATAGAAAGGTTGCATTAGTGGTTACCACTTAGGGAATAACCAACTATATTTCCCCTCTCAGTCTGAATATCAACTTCTGCTAAGCACTGTATTATGGAGGCACAAGTGCAGCACATTCCATTTCACCTCCTCAGCCTGAATGGAAGAGATTGTGTCATATTTGCGCCTCTGCGCATACTCCATTTTATGGCTCAGCTGTATTAAAATGAATAATATATAGAGGCAGAATGAAGGCATGCCTCACCCAACATGAACAGCATAACACCTCTTCCATGGTGGGTAAGACTGCACTCAAAACTGAGTGGATTTCCAGAGAGAAAGCGAGGGACATAGAGATAGTGATACATTCTACAGCAAGAGAGTTATGAAGCATACAGAGATAGACTAAACAAATCCAGTAGATTCATTTACTCCTGCAGGATTCTGTTGTATTTTGCAGTGTTAGTTGTCAGTCAAAATCGAGTTTAACCCTCCTGTTATGTTCAGATCAAATTGAACCGTTTTAAATTTGGAAAATCTAGGAAAACAAATATTTTTTCACTATGAAACTTCTTCTGCTGGGCTTAATTAATGTAATGAACATGTAATATGAAAATAGTACATATCATGTATTTGCAACACCCTCCTTCATGTTTATGCTACAATGGTTTTATGGGGTCAATGTGATGTCAATGTAGTGAAAGTGAAGGCTAAAAGGATCCAGAAGTGTCAAATTTTGTCGCTCTTTGCAAATGTGACATAAGGTATTTCCTACTCCATCCCAGCATATTCCACCTAAATCTCACACACAGACTCAGACATTATAGAGTTTTAACTTCTCATGGTGGTTTTCAACTGACTGTAACAGAAATTACGTTCATATGTGTATTTATTGATTTTTATGTTTATATTTTAGATACTGAAGCACTTGGTAGGGTTAACAAAAGATATCAGGGTTAGGTTTAATATTGAAAAAGTCCACAAAGATGTTTGAAAAATTACTCACAATGTATTTATTTATATTTAAACCAGACCACGATTTTTTCCTGACCCTAACAAAAACACTTTTATTGTCTAAACCTCAACACATCAGGGAGTCAGGATTTGAATTCCACTCTCTGGTATGAAACTCCTGGATTTTGGAAATCTACCGTCCATCCCAACCACTTCTGGCAAAAAAGTCCCAGATCCATCAAAAACAAATTATGTTTACATTATACATATCTGTGGTTTGCTGAAAAATACAGTGGGAACTGGGCTGATTTTACCGCAATCTAACACAAACACGTACCTTCATATTGCTCATATCTTGTTCATTTTTTTCTTTTTCTTTTTTGCTTCTAAACATTCTAAACATTGCACAAATATATTTTACTTTCAATAAAAAACCCTATGATTCATATGGCTTGAGTTGAAGTGTGAATTTGACCCTGAACAGAAGATGTGTCTCATTTGTCTATTTATGTCTATATCAACCAACATCACCCACTAAAAAAAGAGGTAAAAAATAAATAAATAAAAAAATAATAATTACATTACAATTACAATGTGATTTTATGTAATAGGTTTTATAACTGTGTTTTTCTAATGTTCATAAAAAAATAATTTGGACACATATTTTATATAAAAATGAGTGAATGATCCTAATGGAACTACGATCTCCGACCCGCAAACATCACTGATCTTCCTAGGAAGTGAACCTATTATGAACACATATTAAAGTTTCAATATGCAACATATGTGAACAAATGTACATGTATGAATGGCTTTTTTCTTCCCAACATGTGACCAAAAAAAACCCCATACGGGAGCACCCTCCTTGACCATCTCGATTTTCTACATGATAGCATCTTAGAAACTGAGTCCACTAAGGTCACAGCGCAACACAGACTCCAACACAAACGTCACATAAACACAAGAGAATGTCACTGCAGCAAATAAATGTTGTCACCATGACAGATATCGTAAATACAAATGTCAAGTCAGCTTGCTAGGACCAATACCAGACAGACTGGCCGATATTAAATTTAAGTAAAATGTAATCTCAGATGTCATTTCTGGACACTAATATCTTTTATATATCTACCTAATATATCCTGTGTTGGGGTCAGGTTATATGGCATTCTGTATAAGATTATTTTTGCTTGCAAGAGATGCTGTTTCTGTTACTTTTCCATTACTTGACCATTCTATGCGTCTCTCTCTCCAACACTATCAGAGACTTACACATAGTCCTTCTCAGTATAAAAGAGACATTCGCCTTGTTGGCCCAGCAGCATCAGCATCAGTAGATGGCTGGTTTACTGTGCAGTAGTAATATAAATCCACTTTACCCCTTGGGATTTTCCACATCAGAATCTATTGATGCATTTTCCTGGGCTTGGTGTGCTCTCTCACTCCCAAAGGTTTGCATTGTGTTGGGTACACAACTCAATGATTCCAGTCACATTTAGCTCCAAGCCATGTTCTATGAGTTACCAAAATACAGTACATACAGCACTGGAGTAAAGGAGGAAGGCACATGACATGCTCCTCTTTCATCCACTGAAGCCAGAGGGGATGCATCTAAATTGGGGCTGTCAAAAATAAAGCCTCAATCCATAACTTATATGCAGCATCATTGCTCCAACATAATGCATACATGGAGATGAATTCATATAGTCTTTATTTACTCATGCAGTCAGTTGACTACTGTATGGTTTGCATTCTAATGTGCACATAGCCTTAAAATTAACTGTTTTTAAAATGGTAGTGTGGCAGTGTATACAGTAAGGCAGTGCAGCTGTGATATATAGGCCTCAGTACAGTAATGCATTAATTTAGAATATAAGTTGACACGACAGAGCTCTGAAGTGCCTGCTGCTAGACATTGGTTTAACAATCTATCATCTTAGCCTTAGAGAATCTCACTTATGCCACTGAAGGGGAAAAAACAGAGCTGACAATGTATTAATTATCCTGAAAATCAATCAAATTTCAGAGTAGTTTTTTTTTTTTGTATTTTGTATGTGTGCAAGTGCCACTGTCGTGTTATATCTGAAAAATCCTATAAAGACATTTCTAAAAAGTAATAATAATGACAATAAAATAAAAGTTGCAATTTCATCTTTCTTCTTCACACATGTTGTGAAAGAGATAGAGATGTAGTTATGCTGTGACCCTGTTCTGCCTTTTGGGCCCATGTGGCCACTGTACAGTTTGCAGGGTAAATTTTGCCAGTCCATCTATGATTCAGTTCATTGGTGTCACCTCCTCTGCAGATGTGGATGTACTGTCTGCACTGATCTGTGTGTAACAGTGGTGGCACTCTCAGGCTTGTTTACACTTTGAAACACTGCATCTCATACAAAACATGCTGTTTCAGTCCTTCTTCCCCTTATTTTCACTTGGAAGCTTCTTTTGTTTCTACGGTGTTTTAGAGTAAGGCAGAACAGGAAGTAATTGCCTCACAGTTGCTTCCTGTTCACTGCCCATTTTCAATAAGATAAACCATGCACACTGCAGACAACAATGTTTCAAATTTGAGGTATTGGGGTCTTTCATTATTCAAGCATTTATACAACACAGAATTGAAAATAAATGCTTCAGAAACTATTACAGGATTCATTTTTTTACCCATTCTTTCAAATTGAAATAGTAAATATACTTATACACAGTACAGAGTATGGTCCACATCTTATAAAAATAAAAACTCAGACTTCCCAAAAACACCTACAGACAATTCCAGCAGGGCAAAAGCAACAGAAACCTCAGTAATGTTCATTTTGTTGTCAGGGTGAGGAGAGTGATATTAATGAGGCAGATTTCACAGCTGTTCTGTCTCCTCTTCTTTTCAACCTTCTTGACTTGCACCTATTAGGCTGGCCTGTCCGCCTACAAAATGGGGAAAGGGGGTGGGTGGATTTGGGCTCGCAAGACAGCAGCTGGAATGACCCATCCAGTCTCTTGGCTAGTCCCACCAAGGCAGAGCCATTTATCATCCAGGCACCCAGGCAGACCGAATCAAAGTGGTGGAGACCAAAAAAAGGAATGATTAAAACTTTACTGCTTTTCCCTAGGGGGGCATTTGAAAGCAACACTGATGCTAAGATACACCTGAAAGACTGTGGGTCAGCCCTTATAGCTCCTATAAGTTCCACACCAGTTAGGAAATATGTATTTTTCAATACACACACACACACACACACACACACACACAGAGTCTATAACAATATATATTATAAAATTCTATTATAATTATTGTA
>JAPQRN010000021.1:5434725-5457430 GCA_037367275.1 Coranthus polyacanthus
ATATATTAATCAAACACGTTTCAGACTGGCCTGAATCCCATTAATTGGAGCCTTTTTTGATGGACATTTCAGTATTATGTTATAGATGTGAAATACTATAGAAGCATAAACGTTGGTTTAATCGTTGCGAGCTCTGTGTGTGTTTTTTAATGAGCAGTGTCTGTCTCTGCTCATTAAAGACATGTAATCTGAAGGTTTTTGCCATTTTCATTAGGGACCAATCTGTGGTTGAAATGACACAAAGCAACGGCAAATTGCACTCAGGTGCAAAACTTTATGGGCGTGTTTGCAGGAGCATATCATTAGAGCAAAACCTTTTGTGAAAAAGTGCATCAAGTGGACCAGATTGTGGGTGTAAACGCTGCACAAGTCCCCGCACAATTAGCAGGCGCAATCCATTCTTTGTGGATCCATCCCTAAGGATTTACTATAGTATAAGTAGTCTGACATATGAGAACTTTCTGTGGGTATTATGATACTTTTTTAAGCATGAAAATGTGTCACTGTTGGAATCCATTTTTAGTGACCATGTTTCATGTTGACCACAAAGCTGATTCTAGTCAACCAGATAACTAGAAAATGCTCTGCTTTAAAGCCAGCAGGGACAGCGTAATAACACGTCAAATTATGAGGCAGATTGTGACTTTACTAGGCATGTAGAAGGCATTCAACAGTAATTTATTTACTTTTAAAGGCCGCTTACTGTACATGAGGAAATACGTATTTATAATTGCACAGTGTTGTGCTAATGTTTGGCACTTCAAATGCTTGTGTACATACAATGTGTTATTAAGTCAGAGGAATGCCTAAGCAAAGCGATTTGCTGATTTAAGTTTATGGTCAATTCCAAACCTCTCTTTATTTATTAATTTTGTCCTCATCTTAATTTGACAAATCACTATTCGTTTAAGCTTAACTTTCATGAACACAGACTGTAGAAATTTTGTCACACTAAGAAGGGACTTGCTTCAAGATCAGAGGGAACAGGATGAGTGCAGAGACCAATAGCTTCCTCAACCTAAAGTATATATGACCTGTAACTGTTGTATTGAGACACACACTTAAAAACATCCTTAAATGATATGCGTACAGTATGTTACGATTGACTTATATAATACAAATAAAGTATAATGATTTATTTTTCATTTGAAATGTTTTGTTTTTTTTAAACTTAATGATAGTAGTAGTTCACACAGCCTTGGGCTTTACAGTGGAGAGCTGTAGGGTGACTCAGGGGAGAGTGAGGTTGTTGATGCCCTGTCAGGTTCACCTCTGGGTCATAACAAAGTGTCTAGCTGTCACTGTAGGCTAACCTGCTGAAGGGGATGACATATGACTCATGTGTGGTGATGGAAAGTTTCTTGCTTATTTGGTCGTCAGCTCTTTTGAGATTGTAGACTGATAATGTACAGAAGCACTGAAACTGAATCTAACTAAGAAAGAAAAGGGAGGGGAAAACATTGGCAACTCAAAACATCTGCAGATCCCTAGAAAATATTGCTAATTATTACTAAAAACATTTATAGGTAAATAATATATAATAGTATCACTGAATAATATAGAATTGCATGATGACCAACAGCCATGCATAAAACACAAATAATACATGCCAAGTTCTATACAATGTGTTTAGGAAAAAAAACAGAATAGAATAGAACTACAAGAGGATTGCTTGGCAGGATTATGTGTTTCCAGTGAAGATGAAAGAAAAGGTCTATACTGAATCTTTGGTTTTTTTGTAGGTTTCAAAGTGGAAGCAAACTGGCTGTCTTATATTTAAGTCTGTGTAATCAGCAGTAGGCCTGCTACATTACACTGCACCTTGTCAAGCTCTCTGATCTTAACAGCTTCAAAGTGTTAACAAGGTGACTGTATCACAGACAGCATAGGTGGAGACAGCTATGAGGAAGGAAGAGGAAAGACCACGGGAGACAAACCTTGAGACGAGAGGGGAAAGATAATGGCCGTCAGGCTCGAAAAAAGCGGAAGAGAAAGTACAGGAATGAAGAGGAATTAAAATGGTGATGGGTGCTGACATGAGGCTTGTTTGCAGAGCTTAGATGGAAGACAGGGAATGGTAAGTAAAGAAAGAGAAGAGTCAGCCCATGATAATAAAACAATTACAAACATTTTTTTTTTCTCCAAAAGATGACAAAGTAGAATGAATAAAAGTCCTTGGAGAAAATATGGAAATGGGGTTCCCTGAAACACTGTGCCAGCCCCAGTTTTGTTTTTTTTTGTTTTTTATTTTAAGTGCTCCTATCTTCAGCTGTTATGTTCCTCTTTGATGGAAGTGCTGTTGTTACAGTTGGACCTAGATTTGACTAATTATAACTGGGATCAAGCATGGGGAACTGCTTAATTATAGCATAGAGAACCGCTTTAACAGGCATGAGAAAGTTTCTGTTGTTTGTTGGCGAACTGTGTCTGTGTCCACACTCTTGCGTAATTCATGAACGCATGCACTCACACAAACATTGGGTTTCCATGTATTTAGGAGACATTACATTGATTTAATATTCATTTTATGGAGACTTGCTCTAACCACACAATCCTCTCTTACAGAAATGACGTCCACATCCAACTAAAATGCAAATTCAGTTATAAATGTAATGTAATTACTACAAACATAATTCGTGCCTTCATTTTGTTACAAGGAAACATAAATTCAGATTGAATGATCCATAACTTCTTTTGCTTTTCCTAATGGGCAGGAGATAGGTGGAGTGAAGTGAATGGTGGATTTAAAAAATCCTAGACTTTGCCACCAGAGACTGAAGTTCACATCCCGACTTCCGTAGGTGTCCAGGTTTGGGCAATAAAAGTACTTGGAAAAGATTGTGGTTCGATTTAACATCACACTTCTGCGGACTTTGTCACTTCTGGCATATTTCAATAAACCTAACTAAGTGATTTCATAACCTAAAACTAACCAGAAAAAAATGACTGAATGAACAAAATAGGATATGTTTTATGTCAACAATTAACATTCACAAGCAACACTCTTTCCACTTTGAAATTACGTTAATTAATAACAAAACTGAATTATTACGTTGACAACGGCATTAGGTTTATAACAGAGAAATTACCATTTAGTTGTACATGAGGAAGCAAGGTTTCCACAAGTAACCGTGGAAACAAAGTTACATCTAATTCATGATTTCATTAACAGACCACACACAAACAGGATTAGCATCATGTCACCAAAACTGATCAGAAATCAAATTCAATTAAATTAGATTAAAGACATTCTGCTGAAAAAAAAAAGATAGAACCAAAACAGCCAGTACAAAACTATACCTACTTGATTTCCAACTAGGAATATGTTAAACCCTAAACCAAACCTGCCACCACTAAATGAAGTTTTGATGAAAAAAGTCCAATAGGGGAAATGTCTTCCCTCATGTTTTGTTTTTTTGATGGTTGTTACTAATTCCGCTTCTCCATCACGTTGTCTACACCACACAGTGATCACGTTCTAAATTCTACATCACCAATATTTCTACAACGTGTCCTTGCAGACAGTAATTTTCTGTGGCACAACAGTGCCATCAACTTCAAATAATGAATCTGTTCCCCTACTATTCACTATTTCAGTCAGTCATCAGCAGGGATATTCATTCAGGTTCATTCAACCACCTGCAGCTGTTTCTCCTCCACCACCATCAGGACCTATTGTCATACTCTTCTAATTCATCTCTCCTGTGATGAACCACAAATCAAATTGATTCTTCAGAAGAATGTAGACAACACTTGAGAGAGAGAGACGAGTCAGCTGCTGCCTTTGGGTTGTACACTGAGAGTTAAAAAAGAGACAAAAATGGCACCTTGCGAAAGCACCTGTTGTTGTTGAAGGCACTGTTCATAGTGAAACTCATAGAAAGACGTCTATACATCCATGAAGACCTTTTGGAAGAATAGAAAAAAACACAATGAAACCATACAGAAAACTCTTGAACACTGCATCTCTCAAAGAAATATAAAAGTATCTCCAAATGGTGCACACATAGTCCAACTCACACCAGACACACACAATGGACAGTTTTTGTCAAGAAAGAAGTAGAAGAAAAAAAAACATAACCATGGAGATGAAAAAATGTGTATTTTTTGCCTACTTTACCTCTTTAACAACAGCTATTAAGGATTACCTTGGTTCAACAACATCTGTACTTACTTCAAAAATACACTCTGTGTCCCCATTCGCCTTTTTTTCTTTTTTTTTATTGCAACACATTTGAAGTAGTTGGCAAGAAAAATACATAGATGTCAGATCTTCTAAGTCCACAAAGATTCATTATCTAAATGCACTGACCAAAGCTGCCAGTTTAATGTCATGTGAGTGACCATTTTATTGGTAAATCTGATTTCATTAGCAGAGTACTGGCAGCCACAGTGTGAGACAGAACTAGCTGGGCAAGTTTGCTGAGCTGGAGTAAAGTAATATGAAAAAACCAACCTTGTTGCAATTATACAGTACAGAGGCACACTGCTTGGCTTTAATCCTTGGTTGCTCAAATTAAAGTGTTGATACCAAAAGTCTGTCTGTGTGTGGGTGTGTGTGTCGGAGTGTGTTACACACAGATATGGAGACGAAGTCACACTCACACTCTCGCACACCATTAAAAGCAGTGATAAGGCTGGCCAGTGCCCTAGCCACATGAAGCGCAATAGCTTTAGATAATTTCATTAATAAAATCATCTCTTGTCTCTCCTGCTGTGTCACCCCCTCGAGCTGCCTTTCGCCCTTTTGTATCAGTTAAGTAGCTTCCCTGGTACCCCTGTCCTGCAGTGAACCACAAGTCAGTGTAAGTTTTAGTCTCCCTTTGCATCTTTGCATCTTCCTCCCTTCCTTTCTTTGTCACAATTAGTCATTTTCTCATGTATCTCTGTCTGTTAGCACACAGAAATTGCTGCCAGTTGGCCTTGCTGTTGGTCTTGTGACTCTCCAACAGGAATGCAACACAATGGCAGAAAAATAATGGCAAAGGGATAATTATACTATAACACCCTGCTCTGCTGCAGAGAACATCTCCATTCATTTGCAACAATGGAGAGATCAATATACAGCATGCAGATGCTTAGCTTGCCACGTCTGAACGATTAAAAACAAAGGGATCACATGATTGATGTGTGTGAGTCATCACTGAATCTCATGCTGTCTGCATTAATATTCCATCTTTTCATATCACGTCACATGTAAGGCAATTGAATCATACGTGCTGTCCGCTCTCATCAACTCACTGTGGTTCATTTGAAGAAACAGCTGATGAATGGGATGTGAATGAAAAATATATATATATATATAAAAAAAAAAATCCAAATGTACACATGGCAGCAAAATGATAGAAAACAGATTAATTTGGACATATATTCATTATCTGTAATTAAATTAGAAAAACAGCATTAAACAAGTCAACATTTATAATGTTGAGAAATTGATGTTGATATCAAAGAGAAGAATTTTTGCCAGGCTGTCATCACAGAATAATGTCTCCTTTCGAATTAATAATTAGTTTTAGAAATAAGGGGGTAAAAAAGTGCCGTGAACTTGACTGAAAAAAGACAAATGGTACGCAAATTCCATGCAAAAATTGTATTTACTGTTGTGTAACTGTATCTGAGTAATGTATCTGTAAGGAAAGGCTGAGAAGAGACCACAAATGTCCAGAATGTCTCAAAAATGACCCCCTAAGGATCATATGTAAACCACATATAAGTGGAAACACAAACAAAAGGTGACAGGAAATTGCTTGGTTATAAATGTGGCTATAGTTAAGACACTCTCACAGTTCATTACCTTACATGCATGTTAGTTTTTGCCACATTGCCTATGATATTTTTTCCCCAAAACAAAATATTCCCCAATATTAATGTGCATGCATGTAGTGGGTTAAGATGATGAAAGATCATTACCAGTAATACTGAAGACCTATGTCTATGCATTTAATCAAATAAATCTTGCAGGTTACAGAAGCAGAGTTATGCCCCTCCATCTCTAATCTGAGTGATTCACAATTTCCATGCATCACACAGTGCTGCTATACAAGTTTGAACTTGTGTAATTTTCTTTACAAGTTGTCACAAACTGGATACCTATTATGGATCGCTAGCACAATTTTCTTTATGGATGGTTTTAGGGGAGTTTTGGGAAGTTGTGCACTGTATTACAAGTACAGGAAGAATGCAGTAGTACCATTCTTGAGCCTAAATCAATGTCACTGAATCACTCAAGTCAATAAAATATATGAGCAACAATATGAGGACCAGACAATTACAAGGGAAGCACTTTATTGTACTGCAGATTACTAAGATTGTAGCCAAATTCTAGAGATTTTATTGTCGTCTTAAATAACATAGTGCATAGAAAACATGGTCATAAGGGCGTGTGCCTCAAGCAATGCATTAATTTGTAAAAGTTATATATGCCCTTGAAGTATATTTGTGTAGCTGTAAATTTGAATTTGGTTGCTGCATGTTTACAGCTTATTACTTTGCCCCTCCAAAACTGCTCTGAAGAACTGATCAGAAATGTAATTCAGCTTATTAGAAAAAGAAAATATCTGCTGTTGCTGCTGAAATGAGAAAAGCTGATGAGATTGGGCAAGCCTTCCTCTAATAATGTATTCTTCCAGAACAGAATCATACAGACGTCTGCCCTAATTTTACTACAACTGGGATTTAGACATGCAAAATCCCTCTATTATCCCTTTAAAATTGTCAGTTAACATTAGTCTTGTCTTGCAGCAGCGTGACTTAATGTTTTATCTTATGAAAACAATACAATCAATCAACATGTATTCACAATGATCTTTAAAGGTATTGGCAACATAACATCAAAAGTCTTACTGTACCTTTCCAACATAGAGGGGCTCCGTGCCTGTGTATTCCTCCACCACAAAGAACTGATTCCAAACCCATCCTCTCTTAACTCTTTCAAGTGATGTGGGTCCTTTTTCCTGCTTACTCCCTTCTGAAGTCGAACCACTAGTCCTTGAGGCCTCGCACCAGCCAGAGCTACAGCAGCAAAGAAAACTCACCGCTGCCAACAGTGTCCAAGCTCCTGCTCTCCAAGAAGGAGTCATTTTGATTAAAAACAAGTAAAAAAGAAAGGAAGTAAAAAAATCCAGTCCGGGTCTACATGTAAATTAAAAGATGTATGCAGACATGGAAAGGTTTTTAGGTTGTGGATTTGAATAAAAAGCTGCAACTCCACCGGGCCAATCTTTAAAAAGTCTTTAAGAACTTGAAAGTAAATCCATAGGATCACAACTCAATCTGAGGTTGAGGTCTTAATGCTGGGCAGGTCATAGAGCACAATGGATTCCTACCACCTGCAGCCGACTGCTCTGTATAACACGGTGGGTCATTGTGAGCCGATTATAGTATTTACCCCACTTAATAGATAGTGAGAGTTTTTCAAATTTCAATTGAATGCCCTAAAACACAGATTGCAGAAAATGTCTTTTGAAATCTGAAGGAAACACGACACACTCACTGGTCGATGGAAAAACAATGGGGGCACAGGGTCGCAGCTGAACTTAAGAGCACACCTCTGAATTCTGGCAGATTCCAATCATCGCTGACATTGTCGTTTTCATTGTCTGCAGTGCTTCTCTTTTTACTTCCAGTCATTTTGCCAAAGGGAATCATCTCTTACAGGAATCATTTAATGCCAGTTCCAACAGTTGCTATGGTTTCTTCAGATAGTTCAAAACTGAGCTGTCCAGAAATGACTTTATTGAACCTCTCTGCAAAGTAAACTGTTTTGTAGTCTGGTCCCTTGAAAAGTCAGGATTGGCGTTACCTCCTGAGGCAAAATCCTTGAACTGAGAAAAGGCCAACTGATTTTACTGATGGTGATTCTGTTTAATCGAAGATGGCTTTTCCCTCCAGGACAATCCATTGGTTTGGAAAGTTCACTCTTCAAAGGTCCTTTAGTTTTTTGGCCATCATGTCAATTCAGTCAGTGGTTCAAAGGAAGGAAAAGGACAAACCTGTAAAACAGAAAAAAAAAAAAAATCATTTAACTTTTAACAGTGCTCTGAGCATCAAAAATCGATCAAGTGCTAAAACCACACTGAATGAAATAACTGACATATATATAAAATAAATGACAAATCTACGAACAGCATGATGCTTTGACTAACAGGTAAAAATTGCATTGTTCTCACATAACAGCTGCTTTGCAAGGCGTGACTGCCAGAGTGAATGCAATTACTGGTCAAGCAGCTTCGACATGAGTTGCTGCTGGTGCATGCTGGTGCATCCTGGTGATGGGGCTTTCGAACATGAACGCATTGAGAACTGGAGTTCAATCATCTCACCCTACAAAAGTGCCAGCAAACAATTTATTTCAGTGTCTATACTAACACGAATGCTCCATGTCATCTTCCATAGTTCACTGCTAGCATGAGAGTGGATACTGCTCAGGACTTCAGCCTTAGATTTGACATTGCAGTTGTGTCATATTTCAAGTGCCACTAAACATTTTCTGTTTTCTCCTTTTACTTCAAGCCTGCTGTCCTAGCTGAGAAGCGCCTGGTTTTGCCAGTTTCTGCTTGAGGATGCGTGGAGAAACCCTACTATACATTGAAATCCATTTTGAGTGGAAATCTGAAATCTGCAGAAATCAGATTGGAATCCCATCTCACACCACCTCCAGATGTTGTTTTGTTTTTTTAAAAATAAATCTGGATACTATTTAGATATGTCAAAAAATGAATTGTGCTGGCAGTCTGAATGTGGACTAGACTAGACTGTGGAGATCTCACTAAATTCTCTTTATCAAAACCAATATCTCCAGAGCCATGTGACGAACATGCATAAATAGACATAAAACTTTCCATCGGCTCTCCTTTACTTTTTCTGTGTTCAAAGCCACAAAACCCATCATGGAAACTGTTTTCTACCCGTGATTCTTGTGTTCAGCAAGAATTCTAACAATGTGCTGTGGGCTGGAAAGTGATGGCAGAACACTGACAGGACAGCTTCTTAAAGAGGACAGAATCCAGGTGTGTGGAAAATGAAAGAAAGGAGAATGAGACAAAGAGAAAGGAGGAGGAAGAGCGCAAAGCAGGGAGAGGTCATTGTTCATCACACAGCAGACCCACAGCATCTGTCTGCCTTTCGTCCGACTGATGGAGCGGCCCTAACCTCAGCCAGCTGATTAACTGCATGAGGGAGCACTAATTGGATAAAAGTATTAATCAATTAATTCTATCCAATGAGGCAACAACCCCTAATACTTCAAACAAACATTGGAGAGCAGTAGGGGGGAGCCGATACGGTCCTCTGCTGCCGTGAAACATGCACAGAAGTTAGACAGAGAGACAGAGAGAGTGAGAAAGGACCAGAGGAGCAGCGGGAATGAGAAAAATAAAAACCAAAAGATTAAAAGAAAAGACTAGAAATGAAAAAATGAGTGAAAGACTAAAAAAGGGAATGAGACAGAACTTTGTTGTGTGTGGTTATGTGTGTGATTTATGGCTTCTTTGAAAAAAAAAAGTGAATATCAAAGAAAGGAAACAATAACATTTACTATGTCTCTGGCCTTAGGACCTCAAGAAAAGAAGATTGCAACACCAGTCGAAGAGAAGCTCCTGAGGCCAGCAGGTGGTTTAACCTATTGTATTTCTGCCGACTGGGAGAGGACTTCTAATCTCACTCTCCTCGTGCCCAGTAGCAAGCTAGGAGCTTCCGGAAATAATTCCTTCTCAGACTGTTGGTCAAGGCAATGTCCGTGGTATTGGAAATCAACTGCTCTGGGGGTGTCCAATCTCCAGAGCAAACAGCTCAAGAGCAGCTTGAACAGCTTAGACCTTTTCATTCACTTGGGCCAGTTGGGGTTGGTGTTAATGTCATACTATACAGGAGTGTTACACATGAAATGTACAGTTGATGTTAGTATAATTAGTCAGTCATGCGATGATGTAATACAAGAAAATACTGATCAGACAGCATGTTGTACATATGTAAGGCGTGTAAGGTGCTTGAGATTATTTAGAACAGGGCTGTGCTACATTTAGACTCTATCATTTTAAAGTTGCAACGCTGGGGACTTTGGGCGCAGGTTAAGTAAAAACACACACACACACAAATTGCAGCAGCAAAGGCAAGTACTGTATATCCTGTCTAATTGTCTTATAAAGGGCAAGCCATGTCTGTCCAAGTTTGTAGGTCCCAATAAGATATTTTTTTTAATACTGTTCGGACTACACTACTGTTTTTACAGGATATGTAAGTAGGACGATTTGCTTTGCATAATGCTGTTGGCACAGACTTTGACAATATTGGGATGTTTTTAAATTCATCTGTTGAGGAGGGAAAGTTTTTGTGTACTTACCTGAAGTCTGACTTTAAGGCAAGGGCTTATGAACAGGATTTTTGACATCACAAATATTGTGGAGCCAATTGTAATATTGTGTGCAATCTTTACAATGGAATGTGGAAACATCCATCACGCTCCAAGATCTAAAATGGACAAGAAACACCTGGGGCCGGATCCATGAAGAATGGGCGGCAGGGTGGTGCAGTGGTTAGCACTGTTACCTCACAGCAAGAAGGTCCTGAGTTGAAAGTCAGCAACGGCCCCCATGCATGCCCTCTCCGGGTACCCTGGCTTCCCCCCTATAGTCCAAAAACATGCACTTTAACCATAACAGGTTAGCACATCCCCTATGTGTCAGCCCTGTGATGAACTGCCGACATGTCCAGGGTGTACCTCACCTTTGCCCAATGTCACCTGAGATTGGCTCCAGCCCCTCCAAAACCCTCCAGAGGACTAAGCAGTTAAAGAAAATGAATTAATGAGTAACTGCACAGAGTTTGCACCCGCAGTCTGCTCAGTTTTACACATCTGTTGCACTAATTTGGGCAAACGTTTCGCCTCTGAGTTTCCAGTGTTTCAGGCGTTTCTCTGCATTTCAGCACACCGATTGGTCCATAATGAAAAGGTCAAAAACCCTCACATTTGCATGGATGCAAATTACATTGGAGCTATCTGCTTGTCAGCGCAGTTTGCAGTGAATTCCACCCTTTTCAGGTGCTTTGTGCTTTACATACAATATTTTTGTCTCGTTTGCACCGGCTTTATGCCCGCATGGATCTGGCCCCTGGTGTTCAGCCGTTTAAAATGAACAGTATTTACATATTCAGAGGTGATGGATTTTTCAGTGTGGGATGTGGGATGTCTTTTTAACTGTTTTTCATAAGGTAATTGAACTGTTTTGTGAAAAAAAAAAAAAAAAAACGTATAAGAAGCATATTATTATTCAGTGCAGGCTTATTTTTTTTTAAATTTTGTCTTATAGCATGACTGGAGGAGAAAAATGGTGGACTTCCACATTGCTCTAATCCAGCTGCAAAAAGTTTGCAGTGTTGTTGCACAATAATCACTGGCTGGATGTCACACAGAGTTACAGCATTAACAGCTCTGTAAGAAGATTATGATGACACCTACAATACAGGATGCACTCGCAGAAATTTGTATGCTCAGCCAATCAGCAGAGAGCCTGCCAAACAACCACAGGAGACAGAAAATGCCTGCTCTGACCCCATTCCTCATATATTGTCTTCAGCACTAGAGATAACAATGCTGACCTCCACAGAAAAAAAGTCAACAGTCAAGGATAACTTTTCTTGTCAACATAGACTCTCCTCTTTATGCACTAGAATGATGGTCACTGCATACCAACACCGGTGGCGCGCTGTGTGACTCTGCATTGAGCATCGCATCGGCATCTCTGCTTGTGTCCAGTAATAGTAGGAGTGTGGCTGTTGGCATTGATAGGCCTATTTTCATGCATCCTCCTCATATGCAGCTTTGATCTGGCAGCAGTGAGACAAAATGTTACTATGCCCCTCCATAAGATCCACCACTTGCACCTGTAGAGGATGATGGGCAATCCATGCCGCCTGGCAGAGGAGATGACACAAAATTATCATACTCTGCTGAAATAGGCATGTGTTCTTCAGCAGCCAGTTCACCCCCATTAAGATGTTAAAGAGTGAGCGCTAACATTTTGGTGTCTCTAGTTCCACTGTCACTGCGGTCCACTGTAGCTGACTGTCAGGTTCCAAAAAAGACTCAAAACAATACCATTTTTTGGGCAATATACCAGGTAAACATGCGCACAGACCTTGCTGCGTCATTTTTATTCATTATAACAAAACCAAACGAATCAACCCAGCATCCCTTCTTGAAAACTACAATTTTGTAAAATATTTCCCCTCACAGGAAGGGATGCAGTTTACCTGAATGCTTTGATGTTTGTCTTTTTGGAGTCAATTACAACACAAATAAATACTGTAAAGAATTCCTCAAATATATGTGAGATGAAAAGGAATGTATTTTTGAGACACTTTGAATGACAGTCCATGGAAACTGAAAATTAACAATACTACTACTACTAATAATAATAATAATAATAATTATAATAATAATACTACTAATAATAATAATAATAGTCCAAGTCCCTTGCTTGACTTAAATTGATCAAGAATTTTTTTTCTTTTCAAGTTTCCTATTAGATATGTTTGAACTGTGGAGTGATAACTTCAAAGAAATAAAAAAAACACTGTTTATTCCTCTTTGCCTCAAAGGCAAACAGCATTGGGAGGAAAAAATTAATTTATTTTTGCCTATCTACACTTTCCCTGTTTCCTTATAGTAGATGACTTAACAGTGTAGCAAGCAGCTTGAATATGTTTAATTAGACAGCATTTGTATCAAACATTTTTTTTGCCTGCACCAACAGCCCAGAAGTTGCTTTGCAAACTGAAACATTTGCTGAGCACCAACTGCTTGGTATCAAAAAACAAAATCCACACTCATCCAATGAATCTCCTTCTGCTCTGCCTTCCCACTTAGGGAATTTCATTAAGTGTGTACACATTTACTCATAATTAGGTCTAAAAGTAGAAGACTCTAATGAGTTAGAGGGAGAGACAGGGAAAGAGAGATTTATGTTAGTGTGTTCTGGTTTCACATTTGGCCACCACTACAGTGGAGTCAGAAGCCCTCACCAGCAAAGGCAAATTAGTAGGATGTCAATTGCCCTTTCTTTTTTAATGGTGGCCAGCAAAACTTGTTGTTGACGATGAAAAATATGGCTGACATATAAGCTTCCTTCTGTGTATCTCTCTCTCTCCGTCCTCTATCTCTTTCCAGTCTTTCCTCTACTCATTCTCTAATCCAAAGCTATTGGCAAGCACTGTGCAGCCATTCGTGACCTATTAGGGTGCTGGATTGATTCTAGAGCATGGCTGCAGCCTCTCATCAGTGGGCATGCCCAGAGCAGGCCCTTTGACAGCTGGCAGCGGACAGACGACAGCCAGGCAAGACTGATCACTGCGAACTGATAGGCATGGGGCCAATGGCCAGCAGACAGCCCTCTCAGTCTCTCTGACACACAGATACGCACACATTCACAGGCATGCAAGCACATAATGTAAAAGTGCACATGCGCGTGTGTGTAGTGAACACTGTATTTTACCAGGTAGAGTAGTTGCTATGAATAAAAAACAAAGAAAGAAGGAAAAAGAAAAGAATACTAATACTATTGTAATTAAAGGAACAATAATTGCTGTATTTGTTATTCCAGTGCTGTTGTCAAGAGTGCCTCAAGATGTAGTTAATTAAAACAAAAATTAAGGAATTGTATAATGCCAAAGTATGAGAAAATCTGTTAAATTCCAGTTCAGGGGAAAATTATGTTCTTGACATACTGTAGTATGATGTACAGTAAGTCATTATGAAGGTGGTTTACTCAGCCGTCATGGTTGCTTAGATGTGCTTAAATCTACATTTCACAGGGTTATTATTGGGTTATTAATTAATTAACATCAGTACCTTGGAGTGTGCAGTGAGTGTGTTGTAACATTCTCAGTGCTGAGGAGTAACTAGTTACAAGTAATGGCATTGTGTAATTAAATTGTAAAATTAATGAAATTGTCATTTGTGTAATTTAATTACAGTTGCTAATCAAAATGTTGCTGATTGCAATGGTATTGCATCAGAATATATTCTTTGCAGAATTATGTGGAACATTCATTCTTTGGGCATATTTCTGGACAGCATGGGTCAGTAAAGCGATTGGGACAAATTTGATTGCAACACTGGAGCTGTGAGATGTTTAGACAGGCCCCTTGAATTTGGCAGTACGCACTCAAATTTAGAGTACTGTTTTTGATTCATTCCCTTTTTTTTCGCACATTGTTCTAAACCTCGTGCCTGCCACGTCTGGCTACGAACATCTGACCACACCAGAGCGTTTTGGTCAAATTCCATGATATTGAAATCAGAAAATGGCTCGGACAATTCTGTACCATGAATGAAAGTGTGACTGTATTCAGTGTTCAGTTTTTAAGATTATTCTGCTTTATTGTCTAGTTTAAAACATTTGTTAGAAAAGGAATCAAAAAGTACTCAAATGTTATGTTATGGATGTAATTAATAATGGACATGATTAAAAATAATTCTTACTTATTTCATTTTTAAAAAGGTAACTATTAATCTGGAATATATTATTTTTGGAAAGTAACCTTCTCAACACTTTGCATACTCTAACTGTATGTACAGATTTGCGATGAATTGTCTGTGTATTATTAATTTCATCACAATAGAGTATCTAGAGTTCATGTAATTATTCACTTATTCCTCATTGGATTGCTGTTATTGTAACTGTTCTGCACATACACAGGATAACAGGATCACCTGTTGAAATGGGCCTGGAAGAGGCTGGCAGGTCAATGGTCAATGGTCCATTCATGTTTTTCTCCAAGACATGTTTTTGCCCACTTTTTTCACCCGGTGATAAGCGTGTTATCTCGGCCTCTCTGCTCTGTCATTAGCCCACTCTCCTGTATCGTGCCTGCCCCGACAAATCACATTAGATGCCACTTCAGAGAGTTGTGTGGAGTGCATATGAATGTTATGAATTGTTGATTGAAAAACACACAGACGCCTTTTAAGTTTGGTTAGAAATTATGACTCTGTCAGTGTCTCAACAGTGTTTTGTATCATTTGCCGACGATTTCAGAGTAAAGCAGCCCAAGCTGGCTCATTTTTAAGGAACTGTCAATTACCGCAAACTCAGTAACTATGACAAAAGCGGGCACAGCAGGATAACTACACCTCATCAGATCCCATAATGTTTTGGCAAGACTACCGGCTTCATGAAATTCCATTTTTTCCACCACGTTACTGAGAAACTGTTGAATTCACACAAAGATGAAGCCTCATTCACACTCTCTCTCCTGTGGAGGTTTTCCCTTCTAACCGACCGCACCTCATTCACCTGCACATGTCTCCACTTTAAGGCTTAATGTTAATATCACTCATTTAATAATCATGTTTCTTTAAAGGTGAAGTTCTTTGCCCTACAGTAATTTTATATGATGTACTCTTGTGCTTCATAAAAAGTTACAATGCAATGTTGGGTTGTTCTGATAGTCTTAAACTGGAGTCTAAATAGCCTCAAGGCATACTGCGAAAGTGAACCTTTTTGAACTAATGACAAACTTTTCAATCCTACTTGAGTTTTGTATAATCCGTGCTTGTTGCGTTCAATATGGTTATTTCATGAGCGGAAGGACGCTGGTATTTGCACTGTAGGGGATCTTTGCGAGGGTGGATTATTTGAGGAATTCGCAAAAATTTATAATCTCTTTTTCACTCAGTCTTACAAATATTTACAGATGAGGAGTTGGGCGCAGACAGAAAATGGTCAGGTATTCTTAACACCAATACCAAAAAGCCACACGAGAGTTGGAAATTCTTCATCTGCAATGCAGTTCCTTGTTTGAAAAATATATTTTACCATTTAACCTGAAATAAGAAATGAGAAAATCTTAGTAAGAGCTACTACGACAGCTGGAAAGCCTGCAGCTTCTAACCATCTAGGAAGCCTGACTCCCCAACTACAGGACAAAAAAAAAAGCAAAGTTAAGTAAAATTTGGTATGTGTAATAAAAAACGTCCCTGCACTTATTAGGTGTACGATGAAAATGAAAGTAGTAATTAGAGATAAAGAGGCAGAAGGCATTAAAATATGCAGTTACCAATTACATGTGGGTGGGAAAGGTGAGGTCCGGGATTATTGCTTTAATATTGTAGTGTAACTATCCACTTGCATTGCTTGTTATTCATAAAATGAAAATGAATAAGTAAATAACAGAGAACAAAAACATATAGAAAATGAAATATGACAAAAATATGACAAAAGTGAAAATGATTGAATGTGTCCATGCGGTGTTGCATCTCCATATGTGAAGTGGCTGGTGAAACCAATTAAACTCGTAATAACCCTTTAAATCATAACTACTCCAACAATAGCAATGAATCTGTAGTCATTATTCTGTTAGAAAAAGGAGGTAACCTGAGTCCTGAGATCTGAGACATGTCACAACAGCTCAACTGGCTTGGTCGAAGTGTGCAGAATTACAGCCTTGAACCAAATTTTGAACCATGTGATGTTTTGAGGCAGGGAAATATAACATTTTTCACAGGACCGAATTTGCACATTAGTGGAAAATGTCATGCTTTAATTCATAATTCATGTTTCCTCAAACATTGGTGTGTGTCGGAGCTGGTCAAAAATGCAATGTTCTCCTGGTGGGTTGAAACTTTCTGGCTGAGGCTGGTGTAATCAAAAAACTGAATGCACGCAAAGACACATATGCACACACTGACACTCACTCACTTAAGAGACACCAATACACACTTTCTGACACAAAAAATGCACTCTGGAAATATATGCATAGGTACAAACATTTGATTTCATTAAAGTATGCAAGCTTGCACCCCACACACAAAAAGTACTCTCACAGTCCCTCACTCAGCCTCCCTGCCATTATTTCTCTTACTCACTCTTCATCTCTCACCTCTCTTCACCATCTTTTTCTATATTCCATGCACCTCTTTGCCTTCTCTGTCTTTGTCTCTCTGTGTCTTTGTGTCTAACTCACTGTCAACAAGTTCTAAAACCTATTGCTTTTCAACCCTCTGCACTTTCCGTTTTTCCTCTGTCACTTTGTTTTGTTGCCTTTTCCTTTGTTTTCTACTTGCTCTTTTCCTCAGTCATGATGCCTTTCCACCTTTCTATCATGCCTTACGCTGTCTGCCCATCCATACAATCTTTCACTTTTGTTCTCCTTTGCACCCCACTGTCATTTATATTTGTTCTTTTATTGCCTTTTTTGCCTGTTGTCTGCTTAACAGTCTGTGCATCGCCCTCTCTGCAGGTTTTTCTTTTTTTGCGTGTGTGTTCAGTCCTCTTATCTTTTTCCAGTCCCAACCCAAATTGCCTAAAACACATTTTCTCAGGTCAGTGTTGTATTACTTGTATTTTCAAATTAATATTCACTGCATTTAAATGACAAACATTTTCATTCACCTCACCTTATAGAACCTGCGTCACTCTCTACAGAATATGCATAAGCACACACATTTCTCTCTGCACCCACACAGACGCAAATATGCTGCGTGACAACTCAGTTGAGCCTGGTATCATTAGGGAATATCTCCCTCTAATAAAAACTTCTCATTCCAGGGGCCAGGGTGGCAAAAAACAGCACAAGTGATTACTATCTGAGGAAGGAGTTTATATTTGAAAGTTAATGGCCTGAGGTTAACACATGGCCACATTCACTCCCTCCGGGCCTACTTGCTACAGTATATCTTTGCCTTGGATTGATGTGTGCACTGATTTTGCATTAACTCAAAACTGTTCCTGTGCACACACACATGGGCTTTACACATACATACACACATACACACACAGTAGATAGGGAGAGAGACCCCATTCCATCTTCTGTTGCCAGAATCTCCCCATCAGATGGATGAAAGCTGCTATCAAAGCCGGGCCCAGGAGGAGTTCAGACAGTCTGCTTATTCAAGTGAACCCGACACCAGAGTCCAATCCCCTCCGCCATGCTTATTAAATAGCCTATTTTGTCATTTCCAATCCCAATTTGTCACAGTCACTTGGCTCAGCGACCGTGTGCCATGTCACACGGGTAAAAAAAGAAAAAAAAAAAACAGAGACACAACAGAAAACATGTCTGTTTCTGTTTTAAAGTCTTAAGGTTTTAATGGTCCATTTGATGCAAAAAGACAAATAAATAAATAAACAGCAGTTTGCTTTGGACTACAGTAGGGTTGCCATGAAAACAAGTGTACTGACGTATGGAAATTGTGTAACTATTCGGGACAGAAATTATGTTTCTGCAAGTCAGGCACAGTTAGTAATGACAAATTCTGTGCAGTGTTCTCTTCTTAAATGTAACTTCAAAGTAACCTGCTAGATAGAATACTTCACATTACCTTAGACAAAAGACAAAAATGTTTTGTTCACAGTGCAGTCATTTATAAGCAGTATGGTGCAAAACACTGTCAACATCAAAATAGCGACGGAACGCATCTACAGCTTCAAAGCACAATGCTGTTCCTGTGCCTTAATAGTTCAAACATCAATTCCACCTGTCACAATATATAGCCCTCCACTGAACAACACCTCTGCACAAATACAGTATCTAACATATTTCAACCAATTGAATTAATCAATCCCCCTGTAGTTTAAAAAGGATCCAGACGCCTCTCTGTTTAGCATCCCATACTCTAGCAGCATGCTAGTTGGACCTTGCTTTTGTTTGGGTCTCTCTCTCTCTCTCCGCGACTGGACTCTATATTCTGAATCCAAAACCCAATGTTGTATTGGCAAGTCAATGATATGCAGCAGAGCATGACTTCGGAGAACAAAATCTGCATTGACACAGGGAACTGTCTGGAGTATGGGTGCTGCCTTGCATTAGGCTGCTGTGTTTGCTTATGGGTTATAATGAGAGGTGACATATTGTCAGTGCCTTGCTAAAGCTGGTCTCCTAATTACACTAATTGCTGCTTTTCCACCCCCGTCTCCCACCACCCCCCTCCCTTTCAAATCTCTGCCCTCCCACCCCCACCACCTCCCTCCCTTTTTTTCCTTCCTCCTATGCCAATATTGCTCTCTTCAGAACTCAAAAGCTTCCACCCACATACCAAGATGAGCCTGCACCCACTCCCTTTCCTCTCGCTCCCTCCTTACATCCATTAATTTTTTTTTCCTTAAATTTCTTTTTCATGGAAAAACCCATCCATTCTATACTCTCTATGTCTGTGCATCTGCATGTCTGTCTCTGTCTTTCTCTGGTCTTTTCCCATTGGATTAGCCTTTGTGTCCATACATGACATATTGTCCACTACTGCTGCAGAGGACCCCATGCCTGGATTTCCAGCCACACAATTACTAAATCACTCATCTCACGGGTGGCTGGAGCTCTGTATTGCCAGCTTTGGCTGGAAGAGAGAGACACAGAGGGAAAGAGACATAGAAAGTGAGAGAGCAAGAGAGACAGAGAAAGAGAGAGAGAGGTGGCATACATATGAATGAAATAAGAAAAGGACAGCAAGATCTGGAGGGGTAGACTGGACTAAGAACACATGCCAAAAGAGTCCTCCTTTGTAACTGTGTGTGTTTCTACTTACACGTGTGTGTTTCTACGCATGCATCTGTGCATGTCAGTGTGTGCCTTCTCGTGTGCATGTACATATGTGTGTCTCTGTGAAAGACAGGTGATGGCCAAGGTAGTTGACAGCTGTCAGTGCATATGGTCCCATGACGGTAGAAGAGGCCTGGTATCTGTCAACACACTCCTCTGTCCTTAGCTTCAGGCCAACAATACTTAGGACCCTCTCAGGGTACCCAGAGACCACAGGCACCTTTCAGAGCTGCTTGAAGCCAATTCAAATGCAAAACTAAGAGAGTTGGATGGACTGCCTTAATGTCAACAAATTGAATAACTTGTAGAACTGGTATGACAGATTTCTTTGCTCTTACTATGAAAGGCATGGTACATCATGGATCAGGAGACTAGGCTGGTGCAGAGGGATTTTTTTATCATTCACTGAGCAATTTAAAGAAATAGAATTGTACACCACTGAGCACTAGTAGCCTTGGGTTTACTTGGCATGAAGTCCTGATAACATCTGCCTGTAAACAGGTATACTGAGCCACGGACAGCGCTGTCCAGTGCAATTTCTTCTGGTGTAAAAAGCCAAGAAAGAGTCAGTAACATGGGAAGCTTAAGTGTAAAGTCACTAGAAGATACAAGGTTTTGAGAAACCAAACAAGTACTGCATAAAGGTATTACCATTTCAGTCCTTGTATGGATTTATTGTACTGAAGCCCAGCTCACTCTAGGTTAATAAGAATGAGGTTTTCCATCATAAATAGTTCAGGGTTCTAATAAATAAGCTCCCCCACACAGATTCAACGTTTTTTATTAGCGAAGTGTGTTTTAAAAAAAAATCTCCTTCTGGAGTAATCTCTTAATCTGTCTCATAATTTCTGTTTATCCCTCACCTTCCTGTCTCCTGTTTATGTGTTTCCAAGAGTGTTTGCGTGTTTCCTCCCTTTCCCTTTGATCACGCTTCTTCTTTTTTGTTCATAATCATGTTACATACGATCTCTAACCCTTTAATATATTCCGAGGAGTAAACATTTCAAGAGGACTTCAGAGGCAGTAACATGTTTATTTTAATTTCCTTTTTACTGTGTGCATCTAAAGAAGCAATATGTTGACAACAGCCAAACCTCAAAGCAAGCACCAAATACAGTGTGTACAAAGTAAGAGCAAGGCAAACAGTTTACGCAGCTTTGCCTCTGTTGTTTACTGAATTATGTTCAGCCAGTGCAACTAAAATAATTATCTTTGCTAGAGCACATTCAAAGTCATTCTGTTAGACAGTGCTAAAGGAATAAATTAGTTAACAAAAATATCAAATGAATTTTGAAGTTTTAAATTGATCTTCAATGAATTGTATGAGTCTCTTTTCGTGTAAAATGACATATTCATTGTTTGCAAAATGCAAAGATTTTCCGCTTTTGTGGGGTTTTTTTTTAACTGATGTTTGATGTCTGACTATTTTATTGTTAACTAAATAACTTACAGATTTAGACTCAGCTTGAGCTCTTCGTACTGTCGATGGCAGCTTTTGTCCATTTTATATTGTGCAATAAATTATTTCTTGATTCATTCGGGTTATTTTGTATCAGCCAAATCAACCAAATACTGTTTTTTTTTTTTTTTACTCCCCCATCTCTTCGTCCTCTATAATGTGGCCCTATTTTTATCACAATGTAGTTTATTTTTCCTGCTGAAATGTTCTCACTAGGTGGCTATACATTCGGCTGCGTGTGCTGTGTGACGCAGTAGGCCATAACATTCCCATTAGACCAGCCTGTGGTCAGAAAGGACTGAAGCTGACTGTGTTGTTCTTCTCACCCTCCTGAATTATCACATACAGAAATCGCATATCCTCTCATACATGGGTCTGTGCATATGTTGGTCATTGAAAGGCACTCTTGCTTTGTGTAGTGTACCACATCCAGTCTCAGATTATGAAAAAACAGGACTATATTTTTTTTTTTGTTCTACTAAATAAAAAAGTAGTACATTTCATTTATCTGTTTTTTAAATATGAAAAAAAAAACACATTGCTTTTTCATTTTTGTATTTTTAAAACACTTAGATATGGTGACAGGTGCGTTGGAGAAGGTTAACTCAAGAAGACAACAAGAAAAAAAGCTCCCGCACACTGTCTCACTTCTCTTAACTTTAATGCAACGTTTTGGTCTTTTCAAGACTGGCTGATGAAGGTTGAAAAGACAGAAAGGTTGCATTGAAGTTAGAAGAAGTGAGACAGTGTGTAGGGGCTTTTTTGTTGTTGTTTTTGCATTTTAAAATCCATTTCTGAAAGCAAAGTCCAATACACTGTCTTACATGCAGTCAAAATAACACAGTAGTGCATGCACTCCTTTCTAAATGACACCTCTATTGTTTTCTTGAGTGCACATGATAGAAAATGACATCCCTGTTTTCACATTAAGGGAAATGAACATGTTATTTGCAGAAAGGTCAAGCCTCTTTGCCCAGGGACAGGTTGTATAACTGCAGTAATTATTATGTAGCTGCTCAGGAATTAGAGGGAACATAATGTCAAAGGTCAAAAGCCAGGATACAGGCTGATTCAGTCTTCATGCTGGTTTTCAAATGCCAGTATTGAAAAAAGTAACCCTAAAAGTTATTAAGTCATTAAAATAAAACATAAATCTTCCACACTCAATATTTTTCAATAGGATAATTTGTTTCTCATAACTTATTTTTACATAACTTAGAACATATTTTGAGCAAAACGGCTCAAAATGTGCCATATCTAGCTAAACAAGACGTCTTGTCTTTAAACATTTACAGTGAATTGACATTTATTTCTATTGTTAAATTGATAAATGGCTTGACAGAAAAACATGTTTAGATTTTGAAGAGTAAGGAATAAGAAAATGTTAATTAATAATAAAACTTAAAAAACATTTTATCCCTGGATTGGTTACCAGCGTTAAGGCATTCATACCTTAACGCCAAGTTCTGCTGCTTTTATTCATATACTGTGACCAGGGTGGCAAAAGTACACACATATGATACTCAAGCCAAGTACAGGTACTTACAATAGTACTCTGGTAAAAGTAGAAGTACTGATTGAACTTTTTTACTGAAGTAAAAGCACAAAAGTACAAGCTCTGACATGTAGAAGAGTAAAAGTAAACAGTATTTCGACACTTCTACCGGCTGCTTCTGTGCTGAACCTCACATCATCCATGTTGGTATCAAG
>JAPQRN010000021.1:5487287-5501015 GCA_037367275.1 Coranthus polyacanthus
ATTATTTCTGAAACGTTGCTTAAAGCAGTTGTTTTCAGGGAATAAAACAGTGTTTTAAATTGAGAACACATTAGTGTCTCTAACCATCATCATAATGGGACTTTGTTTCCAGTTTAGACCAAAGATTCATGACAAGGCGAGCTGAAAATGTGCAAAGCACCGGTTTGCCAGTCCACACCAATATAGCAACACAAGATGGTGTATCATTTCCAACAGTGACTCTCTTTATTTCCATTCTAACTGTGAGCTTTTCAGGCTTTTTGTAGTGGGATATATTTAGTGTCTTAAAATACGAATAAGGTCAGTAACAGTGAGTTATTTACTACAGTAGGATTTCTACGAAAACATTCTAAAAACAAGAACTATCAAGGTAAGATTTAGCAGGGGAACGGCTGATCGGTTTCTCACTGCTCATCTTTGGTCTGAACTGGGTTTAAGAGTCTTCGTGTCCTAAAAGGACTCTGACTCGCACTCAGGGGAACCTGTAATTGCTGATCTGAGTCAAGGCTCTTCTCTTCTTCTTGTCTTGGCTCATGAAGAAGACTAAAAACCCACTTTTTAAGACTAAATCTCAACCCTTGTTAGCACTTCCCTTTGTCTCTTATTAAATTAAAAAAATAGAAAAAATCTTTGAGCATTTGTACTCTAGCACTGCCTTCAGTAATTTGTCCAAAAGGGATACACTACCAATTTCAAATGATATATAACTCTTATCCCGACATGGTCTGAATGCAATTAATGTAAGTTGCTTTGGACAAAAGCACTTACAACTGTAGCAGGTGTAATGATAGTTGATGTATGGTGTCATAATCCAGTATTTAACACAACCATACACAAGAACTATTATACAAAAATAACAGAAGTATAAACGCACGCAAACCGTTCACATTAAGGGATGTGACTGGAAACATTTAATTTTCCTGTAAAATGTGCAGAAATGTTGACTTTTTTGATAAGATATTTATGCAGGAAATTGACAGTTTACTTTTTCTTTGTTATTTTATTGTCAGGCAGTCCCTTGGGGCACCTAAAGATTCTTCAACGCAAAGACACCGAGAAACTGCTGCAGTCAATATATTGCATTGACACCCTGCCAAGAAGTGCAGACAGAATGAGTTCATTACATGTAGTTTAAATAGAAGAAACAAAAACATATTGCTTACCTGCAATATGCAGTTCTTTTGACGTCAAACAAAAGCTTTTTTCATGGTAATGCAAAATAGCAAGTGTGTAAAATTGTTATTTATTAAAAAACAGCAAAGACGAGAAAAACACTTCACTGAAACGAGGTTTTAAATAAGTTAGGAGGAAAAGCTGAAAATTGGTGGCGAAATAATTATATATTATATATGCTGCTGGTGATATTTGTTAAAGAATACACAGAGACGAGATGGTTAAATAATGTGACACAATCATTCAGGCAAACATCTTGCCATTCAAGTAGACAGAATGACAAACATGCAGACAGAATGACAGTCAGACCAGGGAGGGGTAAGTAGGTTGAATCCAAATTAAGCTGATCAGAGCTCACAGCGAGTTAATCTAGTTATGTGGATAAAGGACTTCCCTATGGCTAAAAACACAGCAAATTATGACTCAGTGTGTATGTGTGTGTGTAGATGTGGGACAAAGAATGCATGTGTGACTGTCTCTTTCCCAGTTAGCAATGTTTGTATCTGTTTATCCATAGTTAAATATACCCATAGACTCATGAGCCTAGAAAGCTTTCCCTGTCCTAACAACTAATAGTTGCAATCTGTGTTTTGCACTCTACTCACTCACGTGTTCAGGCAGCTTCAACAAGTGACTCAAAAGGCCACGGATGTATTGACTTAAGAAGCAAAAGTATGCAGACAGGCTGTCAAATCTGACAGGCCTCACAAATCAGCCGCTGATGTGGTTTGTCTGTGCGTTAAAGTCTTAAAATTGTGCGAGTGTACACTACGTCTGTGATTTTTTTGCGTGTGTTTATGCAAGAAAATGTGTTGTGTGTCTGCTGCCAACATGCACTTTTCTATGTGAGTGTGTTTGTGGGGTGAAGGTGGAAAGGGGAGAATAAAACCAACTGTGAGAAGGTGGGATTTTGAAGAGCGTGTCATACTAAATGAATCGACATTGGGAGCTTTAGAGGCTCACTCGGATTCATAAGCATCTCACTCTTGTGTGTATACCACTTCAAACAGCAGTTAGAAAGCAAAACAAATATCCAAGTCAATCAGCCACCTTTTCTTCATCTCTCTCATCCAGTAATCTTCACCAAAAAACATGAAGGGTAAATGATTGCAGGGATGGTTATCAACGACCAGAAATTCAGCAATACCAATGCATTTGATAAAATTAGGTCTCAAAGAAGAAAAAGAACGAGAAAAAAAATGAATACAAATTCAATCAGCTCTGTGTACACTGTCTGCATATCAAAGAGAATGGGGAAAGGGGAGGGGCTGAAGTAGAAGGCCAAGAGATTTAAGTTTGAAATAAGCTTCAACTTCAAACAACTCGTGATTTTCATAAAATGCTTTCAACACACTGTTGAGTTACAGCACACATCCAATGAAAAAGCATTATTTACAACTGAGAAAGAAATGCGGGAGTTATACAGTGAGTCGAAAGACAGAAAGAAGGGGTAATTTCCCTTCCCTTTCTCAGTTGGCACAAGGCTCCCTTGTGCAAAGCTGAGAAATAAAACATGTGCTGAAAAACATGACAGTATCTTATGGCAGAGAATATGCCTTTAAGATAACACGATCAAGGAGAGAAAAAAGGTTCTCTTAGATGCTCTGGGTTATTCTTATCTGTTTATGGAGCCTGAAGTGAATATCTGTCAAATTGGTCTATTCCAGGACAGACTAAAATGTCCAGTATTAATAATTTGAGGCTTTGGACCAAAGCAGCTTTCACAAAGAAAGCACGGAACATGAAATCACAACAACAATGTTGCTATGGTGCTTATTTAAAAAAAAAAAAAAAACATAGCTGATGACTGTAGAGATGTTTATTTGCAAAGTAAAGAAAAATACCTGATAATAAAAGGTTTCTTTTCTGGTATTGGAAGAATGTCTTATTATATATATGTCTTGTTATAGCTGAAATTTCTGGGAATGTTACATTTCTGCAGTTTATTAATTTTCATGTCTGTTGATCAGACGTAGAACAACTGATTTGATGGACAAAGAATTGCAGCACGGGTCCCAGGATGTGCGTAATTCATTTGCACATGAGTGTATTGTTTTTTCAAACTGTTGTTTTTGTCACAAGTACTTTCACACAGTGCACGAATATGACACAGTGAAAAAGAGAGAGATTTTTTTTGGAAAAAGGTTGATTTTTTGGAGCTTCCGCAATGCAATTAAAGGCATCAACAAAACAACAAAGGCATCGAGTTTTGCAGAACAAACAGACATCACATCACAACAACAATGGCAGACCTGTTGATTTCTAGCCACATTGTATTGTATTAAAAAGGAAATTATAAAGGCAATGAATCTATATGTCATATGAATCAAATACAGTTTGCACTGCATGTGTCTTTTCACTTATCACTGCACAAAGACTACCCAAAGGAGCCAGTATGCTTTTATTGTTTACAAAAATGCTAAATACCCACCCTTGACTATTTAGCATTTCCGTGCCCTTTATTCTCCGTGGCCCCACTGTGTAAAGGCCTTAATGATGCCAAATTTGATATTTTTTCATTACAGGAGTGAAAACTCTCTACACTCCAAAACACACTTGTTGCTCTTGTTTTTTAAAGCATACCTCAAACCTCTTACTCTCTTGCTCCCAAAGAAGACCTCATTAAGACGTTTCAGTCTGGAGATGTCTGTGATGCCTGTGAGAGAGAAACCAGCTTTGACACTGTGTCTATTTTTTTTCTTTTTAACAAATGAAAGCCTCTATTATATCTCAGATACTACAACAAGATCCATATATATATATATATATATATATATATGGCTGTCAATTTATATAATCATACGTCCTTTGTAATTGAAATGTCATATGGGATAGACCACTTTGTCTATTTATGTTTCTTTCTTTGTCTCTGTCCTTTCTTCAACCATTTTCTTCTCTCGGGTATTTCTGGTTAGACAGTTGTCAAGAGACAATTGTCTTGAAAAATGTGACTACCAGCATGGAAGTAAACAATCTTACTGTGCCATGGGTTTATTTGTCTTGTCAGATGTACAAACACAGAACTGGGTTTTTAAATTAAGACTGTGACTTCATTACTTTTGTTAAAGAGAACTGTATGTATAAATGCACGGTTCTATATTTTTGTCCCCTTTGTGCATTCATACTTTCTGGATGTTAACATAAACATGTATTGAATAGATTTAATCTTGTATTGCACATCTACTACTAATAATATGTCCTTCACTTTAGGATATAGACATTTTTAATATTGCTCTTAGGAATGCAGTACGCGTCTGCTGTACAGAGTATTATGTCTACAGCCACTGCTTCTGTTACAACAAAGTGACTTGTGAATTACAGGGGAATTATAAGGAATAATGAGAGAAAATATCTACTGCGTGTCTTTGTTACCGTCTAATCCTGACTGTCATCTGTTTACTCTCCCCCTTGACATACGTTTTGCATTGCCCACTCCTCTCTTTACCTCCTTGACATCGTTATGTATCTGCCTGCAAGTAAACTTCAATTTTCTTCCAAGGCCAGATGATAAAAGTACCTCTCCTTCAAATATAAAAAGATCCTACATTCAGACAACAGTTTGAGAGGATGACCTTAAAGACTTGCTGTGTGTTTGCTAAAAGAAACTTTTTTTGACAAAGAGACCATTTTCTTTAGGACCACAAATTAACTGTGCTGTCATCCATAATAATCACCCGCATTTCTATGGTGGGAAATTGGGATTCAAGAATTTAATTGTCTAAACTGAACAATTGTGCGAAGTCAGATAGCAATAGAGAACTAAGCCGCAGTATGGAAATGAGCACTGACATTAAGATTCAGATTAACATTTAGATTAACCTCTCTCCATGAGATGGATTTGGTCTGAAGATAGGCCACCGCGGGATGATTAATGTGATGTTTTTTGACAGTTATGTGGCTAAGTGACAGTGACATTTGCGGAAATGACCATCAGTGTAACTGTACAGCTCTGGAAAAAAAATGTAGAGCCTATTCTTAATTTCCAGACCTGAACTCCACTGAAAACCTCTGGAATGTGATCAAGAGGAAGATGGATTTTCACAGGCCATCAAACAAAGCTTAGCTGTTTCCATTTTTGCACCAGAAGTGGCATAAAGCACCCAACAGTAATGTGAAAGACTGGAGAAGAGCAAGCCAAGACGCATGAAAGCTGTAACTGGAAATCAGGGATATTCCACCAAATATTTATTTGATATTATGTATTATTTAAAACATTAGCATTGTGTTCTTTAAAGATTAATATAAACCTGTTTTCATTGCAGTATTGCAGTATGTTTTTTTAAAATATTTGGACCATTTTATACTATCTGGAATGTGGGAGAAATGTTGCCAGTAGTTTCTAGAATAAACAAAAAAATGTTTGTTTTTCTCAAACACATATAAATAATAAAAAAAACAGTAGTTGTTTATTCTTTTTCCAGAGCTGTGTAACAGCCGAATCTCCCAAATCTCACTGCGCTAACATTTTCTGATGTCAACTGGTTTTGGTTTTGAATTTTAAAGATACTATGCTTGTCAACAAGTGGTGGCTGTGATTTGGCAAAAAAAGGAACAGAAAAAGAAGACTGCTAGGAAGGAAGTGAGCAATGATGTTCAATATTTAAAAAAATCAGCTTTGCATATGATTAAGGAAATGCATTTAGCATGTTTGTTGGACCTCAGGGTTGCACACAGTGCATTTCTTGCTGTTGTTGTTTACACTAGTGCAAGCACAAGTTATGTTTGTTTACATGACTCCACTGGTGTATTTCAAACTATTTTTACTTTTAAATGATTTTCACACTTCTGGTAGTGTACTAAGCTTCCATTACTGTCTCCAATAGTCAGAGAGATAGCAAGACCTTGCCCTACTCTCCTTATCTCTGATTTCATACCAGTGTATAGCTTAAATCCAGATACACAGATAAATGTTTAGATATCTGGGTATATTTTTTTGAGACAGATAGTCGCAACACATACACTGGACATTCTGTTATGTGTTGCAGCTAGTGCAGAGTGCATACAACGTTTAATAATTATTTAAAACAAATATAACAGATCCAATTTGGAGAGACCTGAAGTAAGTACGTGAAAATACTTTACTACTTTCAACCAGACAAAAGATTTATTTATTTATTTATTTTTAATGTTCCATCCTAATTAATGTTTAAGTTCAAGCATGATGGGGTAATGACATAATCCTGAAATAAGCAACAGTTTCTTCAAAGCACAGGTATCTCAAGTCCTGAAAAAAATTGACTTGGCTAAAAAGGGTGTAGAGGACAAGCCATTTGAAGAAAAGGAAAAAAAAAAAAAAAAGGTTTGCTTTCTGTACAGTGTAATGTTAGGAGACGTGCTCATAAAGGCCAACCTCCTTTGTTGAAGGGCAGAGTGTTCAGTGGTGATGAGAAAACAAGTATGGTTCAATTCAGGGGCTGATGGTCTGGAAAAAAAAATCACATCTTGAAAGCTTCTGTGAAAGGTTGTCGAACAGAAGACGTGTTAGAAATGTGCTTCCACTTTGATTGTCTGAGGGCTGCCCGTCTTTGTTTCTGTCCTTATTGCTGTTCTGTAGCTGTCTGTCTTCATCTGCCATCTGAAAATTGAAGACCACAGAAAGAATAGCCCGCAAACTGCTTTACAAAAATGGTGGCATGACAATGGGGCTGTTAAAACCACTTGGCCTTCTTAATGCTCATCCCATCGACATTATTGATTTCCCATTCTGCTAGCAACCCTTATAGCCCTGTGGAAGGAAGAGGATCTGCCTCACCCCTCGGTAATGGTCAGCAAAATCACTTTAAATAGATACATGGACTAGCACACATGCTGGCAAAATACCAACATACTCACACACGCACCCCATCCAAGACAGAAATAGCTCCATGTTCAAAAGCAGCAGTAACCAAAGTCCAAACTTCAAACTCTTCTCACATCAAGCCTTGGCAGTCAGACACGAGAGAAACTTTCACACTGCACAGCGAGTGTTTTGACTTTTAGCCTGTCTTCTTGGTCTCTTTTCTATTTCACTTAGTCTCCCATGGCAGTCAGAGGCTCTGACCTTGTGTAATGTCCTTCAACTAACTAGCCACTCAGACAAATTTCCGCACTTAATTAGAGAATGTCACTTGTTAGCCAGCACCTTTAACTCCAGCCCCTTTCTTTAAATCTACCTTAGAGAACATGTTGCTCCTGTATTGCATATTGCACCTTGCTGAAGTGAAATGAAAAAGAAAACTTCGAAATACAGCTGTAACATTTTCATCGACATGACTCCACAGCACTCAGGTAACCCCTGGATTCCACTGGGGACAGCTGCATCCCCTTATAGCTCTGACGTGATTTCAGAAGCAAAGCATTTTGTTAACTTCCTGACCTGATCTGGGTTTTGTGCTTCTACCATGCACAGGCAAGAGGCTACACAGTTAAACGTTTAGATCGTTTTTATCGTAGCCTACAAAGTTAATACAGTTCAGTCATAATAATTATCTCACATCTATATTTCGTATTCCTATTGATGCCGATGTAGATATATGCTCAGGAGTCTGCGCAGGGTGTTTTATTTTGAACATTGACTTGACGCTCTGTGCCTTTCCTGTGTCTTCCTCTTGGTTTCATCTGCTCTTGGCATCTTGACACAGCTTCCGGTGTGTGTTTTGTAGTGGAGTGGGAAATAATTGCCTCAGATGGAATATTGAAGAATTAACAGTTCACAAGAAGAAAAGAAAAAGTTTTCTACATGAAAAAAAGGTTTAGTAGGTTGTTGTTAAGGCTATGCAGCACTAACAACACAGTCAAACTCTATTCATTACAGTAGAAAAACACAGAGTCTATATTTATAGTGTGAAAAAAACACATTGTTCCCTTTTAAATGACAGCACTATTAAATGACACCTACAAGTACCTCTGCTTACTCTTGTCATTGCACTCCATAACCACAACGCTTTTCTCAGAACTGGAACTGGAATTAATATGAGATTGAGCAGCATGCTGAGTACAGGTCTGAGTAATCATAGACTGCCAACTTCTGAAAGTTTCTCTGCCTATCTCTCCAGTGAGACTGGAAGCAAAGCTCCAGAAAGCAGACACAGGTGCAGCTTCTGCGCCAAAGTGTCGGATCTAGAGGAAAAGCTTCCAGGTATTAAAATGCATCTCACCTTAGCTTTTATGATCTCAATGTGATGAAGACAGTCTTGCCCTTTTTTTTACTGAACCTCTAATTCTCCAGTCTCAGAAAAAAAAGCAATGCTTTAAGTGCCCTGCCTGAGCAACCATTCATCGACCCGTCCAAATGGAACCATTGTTCGGTGGGAAAACTCTATGAGTGGTTGCGGCTCCTGTGGCCACTGCAATATATAGAAGACGATAGATGTATTGTAAGAGGTCTTTCAGACTTCACTGCCAGTTCGACCATGTTCGTACCCATTAGTGCTCACAGTTCTGACTGAAGAATCTATAAGACAAGACAGTCAAACATGTTCAATGAGGAAGGCCCATTCAGGCTCTGCAAACACAAACCAGTGACATGTTGAAAGTGCATTGGTGCACAGCAGACTCTAAAAGCAAGTACTCTTGAGAAGTATTTTACAAAAGAAAAGAAATATCCCCGTAGCTGCAAACATTTACATGGAAAATATAGAGGCTTTTTTGGAAATTATTATTGGTATTCCAAGTGAAGACAATCCTTTAATGAATGTACTGAGGTGTATTTAGAGACATACAGACAGACTATTCTACAATTTGAATTAATAATGAATTAACAACATGCTATATGTCTGATATTAGCATTTTACAATACATGTATAATAAATGTAAATATATTAGAAGCTAAAAAGCAAGAAAAGAGTCCAAACATCTGAGAAGTTCCCACAACATGGTCCAAAGATACCACGGTTAAAATTTAAAAGAAATCTGTGTACACAATCTTGAGACATTGTGATTTTTAGAAAATCATCTACTATGACCTTGACCTTTGACCTTTCTGTGACTATAGCTCTTGACACTAGCATGTATGTGGTAAATTAGATTCAATTAGATTGACCTTTGACCTAGAACAGTCAAAATGTAATCACCTGTAGTCACTGTCATTAGGAACTCACGCACACACAAAAATCTGGATGATATGTGTGTAATTTGTGTAAAATATTAACCTCCTAAATATATAACATTTTCTGTCACATCACCACTGTTTAACTTCAGTGTTCCACCAGTTTCAGTTCAAACATCCACTTTTAACCTTCTTACGGTATATGATACAACTTACTCTTACTGTTTCATAAGAGGGAGGTTTGGAAAAAATATACAGACTATATGTTTCTTCTTTCCCTCTGAGAATACACATGCATGCACCCTGAGGAAAATTGCCAAGGTCAAGTTGTAATGGTAATGCACGGAACATTGAAAATACTATATATAATAAGCCACTTGCATGGACAAAGTGTTCAAAAAAGGTCATATAACTTGTCATACAACTTTATTATATACACTTATACACAAATTATTCACAGTCCATTTTTTTCAGCTTGATGCTGCAAGAGGATAAGTGGAACAAATGATGCAGCCACTTGCAAGAATAAAAAGACAGAGGGTATAGGCAATCAAGTTGTTAAGCAAAAGATCGGCGTGTACTTATTCATTACATTGCAATTGCATTTTTTTCCTCTAGTATAACACTGAAAAATTGGCGTGTCCCAGGAGAGGTGACCTGTTTATGTACTGTGCTTCCCCTTAAACCTAGCTGTAAGCCATTCTCACCCGTTAGATCAGCTGGTAATGTGTGCTTATGTTTGGGTGTGTAGTTGCGTGTGTTCATATGTGTACGTGTGTGTGTGTATGTTTACGCCCGTGTGTATTAGGTTTGTGTGCGCATGTAAAACTGTCTTTTTTTTTCCCCTTCCATACAAGAGGAAAAGCATTTTTCTTAACACTTGTCAACAGCCCAAAGCCATTTAAATGAAGCCTCAAATTTGTATCTTACAATCACACTCCCACACACATCCACTGTGGAGATTCTGAGTGGACAATTATGGCTATAGCTTCTGCATTAATGAATAACACAAGTGTTTTCAAAAATTTGGAATGTACGCCTGATAATGTGCTTCACATATCGGCTCGACCAGGGATGCGTGTGTGCATGTGTTCATACACGCACCTGATGCTATTTACAGAGTCAAGTTCTCAAACATTCAATCATAGGCAGAAAATTGAATTTTCTTTATCTTCCACTGCCTAGCTAAGGAGATGTTTAAATTGGGAGATGTCACTAACCGTCCATCTCCTTGCTATTCATCTACCTTTAGCCTTCTGTTCTACTGGTTTAGTCCAGTGTAATCAGAGCTGTAATAGATATTTACAATACAGTTGTAAACAATTGTTAGACAGGCCCTGCGATGAACTGGCGACCTGTCCAGGGTGTACCCCGCCTTCGCCCAATGTCGGCTGGGATCGGCTCCAGCCCCCCCGCGACCCTCCAGAGGAGGATTAAGTGGTTACAGATAATGACTGACTGACTGACAATTGTTAGACAATTTCTAAAGGTTTTTTTTTTTTTTTAAGCACATAGCTCTCAAGTCAAAACTGGGGCTAATGTAAATGAGTACGATGCACCGGTATAAATGACATATTTTTCAGCTACTATAATTTAATTGAAAAATATTCTGCTTAGTTGCACGCGAAGTGTCAATTACACTCGTCAACGTACTGACCTTACAGGATTTTTTCACCCTTTTCACCTCAGCAGTGAAGCAAGGTTAAAGTCTTTGAACAACTATTTATTCACGCATTTTGTGACACTGATTTATAACAGAGCTCATTAATTTTTAATGAAGACCAATTTGGTGGAGGAAAAACCAAATATATGTTTTGAGGAGACAATGAATGAACTACACGGAATGAAATAAGATTTTTTTGACACCATAATTTTTACGTAACTTTATTAGGCTATACAAAATCATTGTTCAGGTATGTTAATAGTAACTAGGGATGTAAAGGTATACCGTGGTAAAGATATAGCGTGAGCATTTCCCTTCAATACCATGTCCACAGTCCATGTAATGAAGAGAAGTCGCATTCACCGAATACTGTCCATCATTGACAGATTTTTTTTTTTTTTTTTAACAGATTAGAGCACTGAGATGATCTACAATTGCTTTAAGTAATTAACACCCTGTTCAGTTCTTCGTGATTGTGAGGCTTAGTTAATATTGGAAGTAATTGATAATGTTTCAGTGCATAAGAACAGTTAAATAATTCACGTTTACTTTAAACCTCTATTGACCTCTTAGTAATCATGCAACAAGGTCAGAGAGTGTGAGATAAACTTCAGTGGATGTCGCAGAACGGCTACCCAGAGCTGTGGATATTCTGCTGTTGCTGAAGATGTGTCATTCTTGCTGCAGATGGACATTAGCCTGACGAGACAGGACCTGTGATACTCATCGCTGCTGTGTCTTCCCCACATGAGCCAGTGGTGAAAGGGTTACAGGTTACAAAGGTTATGTTTATGTTTATAAGGAGATTTAAAAAAAATTCCATGAAATACTGTATAACGTGGTATTTTGATAGATACCGTACAGTACCGTGTGGTAAAATATACCGTTGCATCCTTAGTTGTAACTAGTACATTTGTAATGGTGGGAGTATATATTGTGAGTATTATGGGGATGAGTACTATCTAATCATTAGTGTACAATGAGATGTGAACTTTAATATGACACTTGTACACAGCCTCTGGCACCACTCTGAGCACAGAAGGTGCTAGTATGGAGAACAATGATGTTAAACATGTTAATTATAGCAATGTTAATTAATGTTAATTATGTCTCTGAAATTAAAAGAAATATATATATATATATATATATATTTAGCTCGTCCTGTGCCCTATAGTTCATCTCAACATTTATTTAATTTGCTTTATAATTTCAAAAACAGAAACTTCCTGTATGCAGGGCACCAGCAAAATGTGTGTGTGTGTAGGTGCTTAAACGTTTGGTGAGCAGGTGACCTGAGGCCGTGCTCTCACTGGAGGCTTAAAGATTTGCCACGGCCCCACTTTCATTGGCAGCGTATCGGAATTGTTTTTGTTTTTTTGACTTTGCGTCCTAGTGAAAGACGGATACTTTCAGGACTGCAATGTGAACAAAAAGCAGATGAATAACCTGCTACAAATATCACAGGTAACAGAGTTTAGTCCCGTTCAGCCTGTTACACCTCCACCTCTGTATTGACAATACACTTATAATTTTTGATGAAGAAATAGCTCTTTAATTGCGACTGTGCCACTTAATCCTACACAAACTGCATTGTGAACTGTGTTGGCTAACTTCTGCAAACTCACACCTTTTGGATTTGGGGTAGAAATGAGAACAGTTTGTGTTGCTTTGTCTAGTTCTTATTTTGAAAGCTAATTAGCTAAATATATTCACACCATTCCCCTGAATGTGTCATGCATTTGGAAATAATTTTTTAATCACTCTGATTATTATTTTTGTTTAAAGGCTGGAACAAAATGTGTGTTCTATTCACCTAGTCTCTATGCCACTTGAAAGCGCCAGAGGACAATGTGCTGAAGGTCATATTGTTGTCAAAACACACTATGCAACAGTAAACACCGCAGCCTTTTTGTGGCCATTTGTCAAGAGAAGTTGTGGAGAATAACATCAAACAGCAAAAACATTCTCAAGTTTATGCAAATTAACCACATGAGAATTAGACAAGTGTTTTTATTTTGAATGTGGCTAGATGCATAAAGAAATTATCACAGGTCTGAACACACATGCATGCAGACCCAAACGCACACACATACGTTTTGTGGGCTTAGACAAAGACATAAATAAATGTGCGTGCAAGATATTGTCTGAGATCCGTGGCGTATTCAAAAGAAGGGAATACAGCTTCATTGTCAGTCTGCCGCTGTAAGCTGGATCATCATGTCATTTGGTGATTAGTCCTTTGTGGACTGGCTGTTTAAGAAGCGCAGGCCTATACACATGCATCAGGGAACAGACCCCCATTTGCCTTGCCTTGCCTTGTCATGCCAGTTGAAGCGAAAGTCTCTCCCGCCTCTTTCTTTTCAGACTTGGCCAAGAGAGTGTTTAGAAAACAGTGTGTAAAAGTGTTCTGTTATCCCTGCACACCGCCTTGCGGGCCTGAAGATGCGTAATTTTCTCACAACAAGGGTTCCCATGATAGCTCTCTGCTTTGAGTAGCTATTAATGCCCTTTCTTGCTCAGTGGTTTGTCAAATGCATTAATCTGAGGCTTGGCAATGGATAGAAAGAGGCAAAGGAGGAAAGCTACAGAAAACAAGCTGGAGAGGAGAGGAGAGGAAACAAGAGGAGAGGAATCGAGATGAAACGAGAGGAGAGGAAACGAGAGGAGAGGAATCGAGATGAAACGAGAGGAGAGGAAACAAGAGGAGAGGAAACGAGATGAAACGAGAGGAGAGGAAACAAGAGGAGAGGAATCGAGATGAAACGAGAGGAGAGGAAACGAGATGAAATGAGAGGAGAGGAAACAAGAGGAGAGGAATCGAGATGAAACGAGAGGAGAGGAAACGAGATGAAATGAGAGGAGAGGA
>JAPQRN010000021.1:5501115-5516751 GCA_037367275.1 Coranthus polyacanthus
GGAGAGGAGAGGAGAGGAGAGGAGAGGAGAGGAAAGGAGAGGAGAGGAGGTAATGCAAATCTGTATATTATTTTCCATTTTTGTACACATAACCACTCTGCCAATACTTAATGCTTTGTTTACTACTGACCTAGTAATCAAAGCCAAATTGTTTAAAATCAACTTTTCTCATTTCTATGTAAATGAATAATAGCCTCATTAGGACAATGTGTGGAATTGTGAATCACACAGATCAAATATTTTCTGAATCTGAAAGGAACCACACTTCTTTCAACTTTCAACTGGAACTGATATTGTTTTCTTCTGTTCCATTGCATCTTCCTTTTGTTCTGTAGTTGTAACTACATACGTAGAACACAAATGCGTATTTATCGGCAAGAAAATTCTAATTACAGACACTTTTCTTGGCTGTGTCTCGTTAAAACTCTGTAAACTGCTACACGCTCCATAAAGCATATTTATTAGCTCGTTGAAGTGACACTACAGATTTGATGAAACATTGAGTGCCCTTTGATATGAACCCATCAAGTTCCCCAAAACTGCATGCTAAAAAGCACTCACATGGCAAGACAGAAAAGATGAAAAGGGACAAGTTCCCCTGACGAACCAGGTCTTTACTCAGTGCTGTGTAAATAAATGACACACTGCTACCACATTCAAAGCTATGTGATGGGAAAGACCTACATCATTATGATTCTCACATTTAATAATTGATTGCAATGTCAATTTATGTGATAACAAGGTAATGATTACCCACTAAGCAAATTTAGAAAATTAAACGTGTAACAAGATCAAAGAAAATAGTACGAATTACTGAGGAGTGAGCAACAAGGAAAGGGATGCCCATGGGATTTGTGGAGTAGAAGGAGATAAACATGCAACCCAGGAACTCAACATCTCTGTGGGTAATTACAAGGGACTTCAGGGCCTCTTTGTCTGTAGGAAATGAGTTGTGTGCCATCTACGAACACAGTAAAACAGACTCTGGATTCGTTAGATTTCATATCTAAACAGAGATTAAATAAAAGACGATTAATGTAGTTACATCATGGCTGTATACTTTCCACTGATTTTATACAATTACTCAAGTAAAGCCAGACATGCACAAACAAGGCGGTAATGACCTGGTACATTGGGGCAGAAGTTATCAAGGGGAAATTTATCTTACAGGCATTTGCTGGTGAGGGCTTTTTTTTCCATCCCAGTAACAACGAGAGCAAGGAATTAATTCAAAGAAGAGGGCCTCTTATGATTTACAGTTTGTTTTAATTTCATGAAGCCAGTGAAATCCTTTACATGCAGAAGTAAGTTTAATGAGATGTACAGTGGGTTGGAATGCTTTTTGTGTAAGCTGGATTTGCTCTGCGTGCATCGTGACAGCACTGGGAGTTTTCTTGGGTTTTCTGTGATTTTTGCTCATCAGATGCATGCAAGGCAATCAGTCCCTTGTTGGGCATTTAGTGCTTGGCTTCAATATAGTGTCACCTTCTGGCTCAAGGGCTGAATAGAGCCTTACTTACTCTCCTGCATAGCAATGACACAGAGAGGACACCAGTGAGGTGTCGATGATTTTCCTCACACCATTTTAGCATCCACTCTAAATACTTATTCAACCCCCTGTGTGACCACTGCAAACATTTCTCAACACATTTATGCAAAGTCATATTTTCTCCTTCTTATGGAGTTAACAAAGCACAAACAAATGCACTCAGCTGATACAGTTGTTCCCATTCCATACTGAATTACATTTTAAAGCAAAATGTTTAGGTACAGCTTATTAGCACTAGGCAGAAGTTGTTGTGCAAGATGACCCACTAAGGAATGCTATTATGGTAGAAAAGAAGCAGGACGGAAAGAGAGAAAGTCAAGCAAGGCAGAGGGATATAGCAGCAACTGTGCTGACAGCTTTCAAGCAAAAGCCAGTGGAGTAAGAAGAGGCAACATTCCATCTCTTCCCTTCCATCCCTCCCTCCTTTACTTTCTGATATGATCCCTCATGGTCACCCCGACTAGTCCCCCCTCCACTCCCCACCTTTACCTGAGCCCTGCATTTCCCAAAGGGCATTAAAATCACTGGCCCTGTTTGATTTAGGCAGGTCGGGTGTCAGTGTTCGCTACAAGCCCATGGTGAACCATGAATAATGGATCTGCCACGGGTCTGAGTCCCCCTGGGACTGCCAGCTGCCCCCTCCCCTCACTTCTGCTGTGACTGGAATAGTCAATGTCCCATTAACAACCAATGATTCATAAGGTTCTCATTGCCAGTGCACAAGAAACAGGAAGGGAAACATTTGGCTGATACGAAGAGATAATGACACAACAGATATACATTTTACTTATAAAACAAGAGTCAGGCTACGAATATTAGTAGAGAAGGGAGTAAAATATCAACTTTTTTTTCCCGCTTATGACAAACATCTGGGCTTCAGCGAATAACAACAAAAAGCCAACAAAAAGGCTAACAGTTGGTGTGCTATTTACAAAGTGTGTTCTTAAGCTTTTGATGTAGACTTATGATGCCCTAGAAGTAATGAAAAAAATCTGTTAGATTAGGGTTTGGAGACTTCCAGTTTCACCGTTTTCCAGGTCATAGAACTCAAAGTTCCGCCTTGAGCTTCAAAGATCCCTATTGCTTGTTTACATAATCTTTTTTTGATCCTATTCCTCAAAGTTAGGCAGTTTGATGAACAAATGTGTGAGTGCTCTGCATTTACAGAGCAAGGCTTGAAATGTATGATTTACTTTGAGGGACAGTTTCACCTGCACAAATGTAGGTTTGGTACCTCTGAAGCTGAAGAGAAAGCACTAGCTGCTTCCTTCACAGTGTGCTTGTTTACACTTCCTCTTTTCCCTTTTCCCTCAGGTGCAATCTTTTAAAAAAAACTGCACTAGCTTTCTTTGACACAACATCTATTTGAAGAGTAAGTAAGAACTTACAAATAGTTCTTGCCTTACTTTAGCCTGACAGCGTAGCTATTACGACACTTTTACATCTAACTGAGAATCTGTGTCATTTATAGTGTCAGTTCTTGGTGTAGAGCATGTCTTAGATCTTTTAACAGATTTTCTCAATTGTTTACACGCAGGAACTTGCGACACAGTGATCAAAACCTGAAGCTCATGTGCCTTATCTTAGAGCAATTCTGCACAAATACAAGCACATTTCCTGCTTGTCGCTCATTTTGAAGGTCTAAACCACAGTTTTTGCAAAACACTCCACACAATTCTTTACATTTAAGCAGACACAGTCTTCATTGATAAAATCTCTTGTGCTCCCTTGGAAAACACTGCTATTCAGAATGCTAAACTCAAAACACCAATAACACCATTGACTCCTCACACAGGTAAACACCTTTTCCTTTCCTTTTCAAATAGCAATCATAGCTTTAGCATAAAAAGGGGAAAAGGTGAGTTCTCTTGTGTTAGAGAGCAATGGACACTCACTTTACAAAGAGAGTGACAATTGGAGGAGGATGAGGAGGAGCAAGAGGAGGACGGAGATTATGACCAGGCAATAATTTATCCACTACTTGGCCAGAGAGAACATTTCCTGTGATGTCAATGAGATCCTGTGGCTGGAGAGAAATGAAAGGCAGGATGCAACCTAATTTTCACATGCTGAAGGCTTATTTTCTTTTTTTTCTGTTGTTTGGGAGTTTTTGAAGTTGTGTTTAGAGGTTTTATGAAAACAAGCCACATGCCTTCAGAAAATCTGCATAAACAATGTAGGAAAAAAAACTGTAAAAGTAAGATTTAAAAAATGAAGCATGTTTCTATGCTGCCAGTTTTACAAACAATGATGAAAAGCGTGAAATATTTCAATCAAAAGAATATTTCTCATTAATTCATCATCAAATGTATTTATAAATGGACAAGATCTACCCAAGTTTTTCATTATTTACAATTCCAACAGCATGTCAAGGGTATGAGTCTGAGTATGTGAATAGGTTATCAACCACTTATTATTAAAAGTCTGTCAGCTTTGTTAACAAATCTGCAACAACAATTCAAAGCTTTCAGCTACATTCCAACATTCTTAAAAGGTTAAAAGAATGATATCCAACTCCATCTCCTCTAACCCAAAATTTCATGGTCAATAATCCTCAAAATCAACGTGATTAATTAATCAGGTTGATTAATCTAATCAGAGACAGGGATGTTTACTATATGGTGGTTTAAAACTGTATCTGACTAATCCACTGCAGCCTCTGTATAATAGTCTGCAGTGACATTTACTGTACATTCAACTTTGTCATTTCCCCTTGAAATCCTTTACTCTGTTTTTCATCAGTCCTCATTTCATCTCCATCTGCTGCCTCGCCTCTACCTCCTACATTTTGAAACACCTCCAGTTCGAACCAGACACTTTCTTCATTATTTGCGCTGATAACATTCCTCTTCCCCATGGCTCCAAAACGGAAGGAAAACAAAGCTACATTTCAAATTTTCAGACAGGGTACGTGAATTTGTAGTAAGCGGTTGACGGCTGTCTCAACATCTGTGAAACCTTTGCTTTAATATACAAGGACCTGTATCACGAAGCAAGTCCAATACACCTAGGATAACCTTCTGTTACCTGGCTCGACAAAAAACAAAACAATCATGCTAAATGGTGTCACGATGGTGACGCTAGCTATGAATGTGTTCATATTAAAAGGGTGGCATTGGCACCAGATGACCAATCACAAACATAAAGCAGCGCATATTTCAACACAAAGATGAACAAATCCTCAGATTTATATCCAAATATGAAGAATTCAAAAGTATAATACAGACTAAAAGCAAAGGGAAGGGAAGCTGGGAACAAACTGTGTAAATGTGTAAGTTAATATTCATATCAATATCACATCATAATGCATGGGCACATATGACTGTAATTACAATTATGTATTTCATTAATTGAATGTGTTAGATGTATTCTTATGGCGTGAAAGACAATTTGATCCTTATTCATTCAGCTCAACCCTGGTGTCTGGGAGCAAAAAAAAAATATATAGAAGCAGAATTAAAGCTGGTAATTAGGCTTATTTACAAATCTTATAAGGTCAACAAGTCCAAAGCTTTCATGCATTTATAAGTCTCTGTTTTAGGATTCTGTATTATGCCACTATACATAGGAAAGATTTACACAGTCTGTATGACTCTTGCCTTCCAAAGGGTTTTTTCTTCTTTAAATCAGCACAGCAATTGTCCATGGAACATTCCATCAAGGAGAATTGATGAGTCAGTAGTGGTCAGTAGGCAGTGCTTTTATACAGAGCAGGTTAGGTATGCAGCATAGCTATTTACTTATTTGTTCACTTATTTATAATAAGTGAGTCACCTTCATGACAATGAAAGCTCTGGGTGTAACCAGAAGTTACCAACCCCTTAATCCTGCTTCGTGATACAGACCCCTGGCTTCATACAATTACGTCTTTTTAAATACAGAGCAAGTCACGGATGCGCTCAGCAGAGAGGTGAGCAGCATGTGTTCATCAACATATGCAAACACACACACACACACACATTCATAAAGGAGTAAAAACAGCAAAGCCTACCTCAAGTATTAGATTGAAAACAAACAGAAATGACCCCGGTTTACTATGGGGTTCTTTGTTCCTAACCTTTGCAAACATATTCGAAGGTCTCTGACAGGCGGATGCACAGTTGTCAGTCAGACTGACAGACCAGTCACTGTGGACAGCAAAACCTTTCAGACATCACAAATGCCCAGGTGCAGACACTCACACGCACAAATACACAGAGCTTCATTGTTTTTATATCAAACATGAATGCACCAACAAACAAACGCACACTGTGAATTGAGAATCCATTACTGAGACTTTATATGAAGCCTGTATTGCTGCATAATCCTCCATATTTGTGCAGGTAGGAGGGTAAAGTCTTGTATAACTGGAACCCGTCTGTCAAATTTCATTGCCACGAGTAACACTGCAGTGAAAGAGTATTGGGGATAATAGGCAAAAATGATCCTGCTTCACTTGAGAGTTAAGAGCCTGGGAACCATTCAGACAAATATACCCTTTGAAGTCTATGTAAGTCAGAATAGGTGGCCAATACATTTGAATTCAGTCAATTCAAGAGGGAGGTATAATTTCTACTCATTCAAATGAGTGTTGAAACAGAGTGGATACACTTTCCTATTAGGGCAAAGGCCCATTAAACAACATTTCATAGGAAGGTGTCACACGTATCGCAGCCATAATTATCATTTTAAAGTTGCAGGTACATTAAGCACAAATAAAGGGGAGTCAAGAGTGTCGGATACCAAGTAAAAGTAGACATACTTGGGCTAATATGCAAGTCGAGCTGCACAATTCTGGGTAAAATATGAAACATTCTCTCTGTATCGTTATTGTTATTGCATACATTATCTTTATGAAGAGGGCAAACCAATATGATCATTAGTAGTGAAATGGGGAGGGATGTCGTGTCAACATGCACAACATGAAGGACAGCCACATTTCAGAACAACACAAGAAATATAAAGAAAATATAATGCCCGATCAAACATGACACACCAATGGCATTGTAAATTTTGGTTCTGACGGCACTCTGTATATTCTTCCACCAGACTTAAGGGACAGTGCACCGCAGTATGTTGTTGGGAAGTAATATCTGATAGTAAAACATGAGTGACATACTAAAAAGTTGCACGCAGCAGAGATATTTCATAATAATCCCTGGAATATGTCAATAGCAACAGTCAGTATAAGCTGGTGAGATGTGGTATAAGGCAGTGGAACATGAGTGACATGCTGCTTATGAGTGCCATAATCCGGTACAACAGCAGGGACATACCAAAAACAGTGACGCACCAGAAGCAAAAAGACTCTCATACCATTGGCCTGGTTTTAATCTTCAATCTTGCGTCACATTGATATTGTTCCTTATAGGGTTAGATTTTTTTTTTTCTCTTTTGCTCAACACAATCTCCCTGGATGCTACCTCAATTTTCGCTTTCTTTGCAAAGCTTTTTATTTCACCAATTTCACCACGTCACACACATTAGATTTGTTTGTGTACAGCAGTCGTGTCATTTCTTGAAATGGTGAAAGGCAGAAAAGGGAATGCTTGGTTTTGATGCAACAGAAATGCAATTACATAGAGGTTTGAATCAGGGTCATGATTCAAAAATGATTAATCATGCAACTCTATATGAAAACACACGCTAAAAGAGTCAAGAAGATTCTCTTTCTTATACAGTACATTAAAACTTTATGTATGCTGCCTGCTTTGATTTACTCTACTTACAGACAGTCAATGGCAGCTTCACAGTCAAATGCTTTGTCCAGTCATGATGGAGCCTAGGATGAGATTCAACAGGAACATGTGTTAGCTGTCTTCTTATAGTATAAACACATAAGAAATTAAAACCGATTATTGCTGCAAGACCCAATCAGTGTCTTTTGTTAATAATAAATGCCTTGGAGATGTTTCGCCATAAACATTTAATGTAAAGTGAGAAGTTGTGACAGGTCGTAAACATCAGCTGCCAACTCTTCTGTACATTTACTATCTGAGTTGTTTAGGGCCACATTGAAAAAAGACATGACAGTTTGGCTTAAATGAAAAAAGCTGGAGTTAGATTTCTCTATGATTTCTTATATAAAAATTAATCAAAAAACAATCTATGTCAGTAATGTCCCCTGAGCTACTAGTCAACAATGAATACAAAGTTTGATTGATATATACAGGAGTTCAATATACAGACTGTAAGGCTAGATTGTTAAAAAAATTATGCGATGGCTGAACTGCCGACTCAATAATTAGAAAAGCCTGTTAAAAAGCGGAATGGTCAGCAAACAAACCGAAGGATAGTTGTTCATTTCACCATTTCTTTTCTCCAATAATTGGCTGGATAAGCAAACTGGCTAGGTGTAAAATTAGCTGCCGTAAGATCATGGGGCATACTAAACGACAGTCTGTCATGAAAGTGAAGGCCAGACAGTTTATGTTTTAGTGCCAAATGTCCTTATCAATACAAGCTAAAGGAGCTGTGAGCATAATTGTCCTGTTTATCAGTTCTATTACAAACCTTCTAGAGGCATCAAGCTCGGGCGATAAATAAACACAGGTACTGTAGAGTTACAGCGCAATACCCCATCTCACTTGATAGATCTCTAATAAACAGTGCATCTCTCACAAAAAAGAATTATGCTATCTATTTCAATGTCTTCCAGAGTGCAACGTCTCCCATACCAAAGCAATTACCAGGAGCGCCTGATACACACCACTGTCAAAACCATCATTTATACCTCTAGCTGCTATATTTAACTTTTATTTATTTATAAATGACAAATCCTTAGCCATACTTGAAAGTGATAAAATGCTACGAATAATTCAAGCAGCAGTTTTAACCATGAAATATGATCAAATCTGAGGTTTTCATATGATACAATAGTATGATAAATAATAAGTATTAAGTTAATATCAATGGACTCTGACTCATGGTCGTGTACCTACGTGAAGTTTGTGTTGGAGTCTGAACGCTAACGTTAGCTAACTCCATTATTATGCTAACATCGGTCTCAGTTGCCTACATCCATGATAACGGACACAATATACTGATTTCTATGTAAAGGTTTTGGGTCGGATTTTCTGGAGTTCTTCAGTGCCTTTCTTCTGCTCCTCTATAGCTGCAACAGTGTGAAACACTATCTACTGTTAGCTTAGAAATGTAGTCAGCTAATGTCTGACTCCCAGCACAACACAGAGTCCAAGACAACCTTCACATGGGCGCATGAGCACGCATGTTACATAAAAATGGCATTACTCATCAGGTTTATCACAGTGGTAAACTGAATATGTTCTAAAGGTGTTTTAAAGATGTTTTTTGCCATGTCTGCTTTATTTTGAGAACATTTTGACTGAGATATGTATTTCCTTTGCAAAACAAAACATCAGCCCATGTGTTTTTTGCGTGTGTTTTTTTTATTTTTTATTTTTTATCTGCTTTTATTGAAGTTAAAGTGAAAATTGTCTGTGTCGAAATGTTTCCACCTAATTTTTATTTGCATCACAGGCCAAAAACAAGGGTAAAATGGTTTTCGTATGAGTAGCTACTCTGTGATGTTGCACAACACAGCTAACAACACCGAAAGCCACTTCATCAGCTGTAAACTAAATAGCTAATTAATGTTTAAGGACCACTTTTGCAATTTTCAACCTCAATCGTTTCATTGTAATGTGGGCACAGTGTGTGAAAATGGATATAAATTTTCCCTTGTTTTCAGAGACTAATAACAACAGCACTTCCAGCATCTGGATATAACTTGGATGTTTGAAGTGTACTTTGTAATTTTGTATTTATTGCAAGCTGTACCTTGAGTTACATTGACATAATTCTGCCATCTTATCAGAGGTAATGTGGACAAAAATATATTAAGGACTAACATATATCCCCCAAAATTAACTCCAGCTAACTAGCTGGAGTTAATTGCCTACCACTACTGTTAGTACCCAACGGAATCAGGCTGGGGTCTCTCTTTGTGCTGCAATAAAGAAAAACAGAGGATAGAAGATGAACCTTCTTTGACATTGTAATTGTAGGGCTGATATTGAATGTAAGGAGAAAATGGCTTAGAAACTGAGTGAACAGTGATTGAAAAGGGAGGAGATGATAAAGCGTAGACAACGGCAGCGATTAATATCATTTGCCGGTAAATCCAGGTTTCACTGGTTTTCCAATCACAGCTGAAGCTCGGAGCCAAAGCAGTGCTGCGAACTGGGACGGCTTCACAATCCCCTAGCTCAGAAGTATTGTTATGTCTCTTGGGTATTATCTTACAAAGCCCATTATGCTGCAGAAACAAAGAGGAGACACAGGCCCGGAACTGTAGTGTGCACGCAAAAATACACATGTACTGACATGCACGCATAGTATTTTAATCTTTGCAAAGATATGTATTATCAGTACAAATCCCAGTGTGTTCCCGGATTACGGATATGTGTGCATGCAGCTGTGCACCATTAAAAACAGATGTGACATCTTCATATCATTAATTCTCTTAGATAATATGAATTGCAACAAATTCAGCAATTTGTACACAATACATAAATACATGCAGACTCTTCAATGATAACCCACTGAAGCTTATAATTTCGTGTGGATTTTCAGTGAGTTAAGCTTGGAGAGTCATAATCAACGGTGTTGACAGAAGTGTAAGCTCTTTCTCATTCAGATGTAAACTGGTCTCAAAATTTTGCTCAATGAGCACTTGCGCTACAGTATAAACCCATGCACGGTGTCCAAATCGCAGATTGCGCTGCCATTCTACAATTAAGATTTAACTGCTATGTTCGGAGGCACCACAGTGGTTAGACTGTGACTTCCACATCTCTAATTTCCAGCTGACCACCATCCAGATCAAGAGGCCATTAGAGATGGCTTATGTTTTCAAATCACTTCATATAAACGCTGCTGAAGTGCCATATAGTGTATGTGGAGTACCAGAAACTGCTGAGACTGTGCTGTTCCCAGTTAGGGAGTACATTCCTGATCCAAAATGACACAGCCACAGCAGCTGTTCAAAGATACTTCAAATCAGACTGCCATGAATCTTCATCTAAAAGCTCAACTTATCTATGTTTTAGGGTCTAGTCAACACTTCTCTGTGAAAAGAGCCTCAGCTCACTGGAGAGGGAACTTTCCAGACGGCCTTGGCAGTTATGCTTTGTAACCCTCCTAACTTTTTTTTGACTTAGCCTCTGAGAGATTTAAGGTTTTTGTAGGACTGCAAATCTGGGAGGGAACGCACTCTTGAGGGTGTCACACAGTGTATGTTCCAATCTAATACCGATATCGTTGTCTATTTCTTACCCTTTTTTTTTAGCTACTAAGAATACAAGCACTGCAGAGTTTGGCTGACTTTGACCTCGAGCCTCACAATGACTTAAATTACCTCTTTTCCTTTTTTCCTGTTTTTGTTAACAGTTGTGTCTGTCACTGTCTGTCTATCTGTCAGCAGGATTACACAAGTAGTGCGCTGATTTTCATGAAACTTTATAGCGCATGGGCCAAGGACGAACCCAAAAATTTTGGGGCAGATCTTTACAAAAAGGCAGGTGAAACATTGTAAGTTTGATTGAATTACAGGACAGTGTGATCGTGGCAGAATGGAAGAATGCCCTTCCAATTTTATTTTTCACTAGTTTCAGTTTCAGTAGTAGTTGCTGCAAAGTTAACTATGCTTATTAGTCACCATCACTTGTTTATTATAATTGGAATAAAAACATTTTTTCATCATGTTAATCATGTATGGTCAGTCACCATTTTCCCCCTGCCTTTGTCAATTGTACGAAATTTCTTTATTTGTAAAAATGAAGAGAGCGTTTTAGAAGGTATCGCAAAAGGCACAAGGAAGAAGAAAAAACGACTCCCCAGAGGAGCAAATGTTGGTGTTTGAACTTCTACAGTGTTAAATCTATTCAAATTTGGGGTTTTACCCCATAGTTTTTCTAATAGTGCAAAAAGTCCCAGAGCTAACACTAATGGGGACATTAAGAATATATTAAACAGTCAACTAAATCCCCAAAACATTACTATTTGCATTATTCTCAAGTTACCCCTGTCCCTTTCTTTCATCACGTCCCCTTTTTCTCTCTGAACACTTGAAGTTAATTTATTGTGGACCTATTTCCTTATATTATACATTCAAATCATGTAGCTACCTTCCTGCATTACTTGGCTTCTGGTAATATATATATAAAAAAACGTATTAAAATTATCAGTTAAGATTTTATATTCTAGGGCTTAATGGTAGAAATACTGAGGATAATATCCATTGTATATCTGTTAATCCAGCATTATAACATTACTGATATTGTCGACAACAAGGCAACATATTGTCTACTTAAATGGACTGTGACAGGTTACTTATTGCAGATTAGACTTCTATGACATTATTGTCATCCGCTTCCACCCAACAGACTAGACTTTGCTTGAAGAGAAAAAAAAAACATACCCGTGTTGCCAGGAACCAAATCAGAGTAATTTTTATGAACATCAAGCCTCACTCAAACATTTAACAGTGGTTTCAGACTTCAACTTTGGGGTACTGTTTACTGGGCTATTACATTAACTTTATGCAACTGTTGGCCAACGATAATGACAACATGTGATTAAATAAGAGTATTACCAGAGTTTCACGATTTGGTGAAAAAGTTGCAATCAGTGTGGGCAATATTATGATTTTGATTTGAGTCTACTTGCTTGATTATCAAGGAAAGTGAATAACATTTTTAAACTTAAACATACAAACTTAAACTGCCGTTTAAAAACTGGCACAAAAACCCTAAAAACAAATGTAGTGATTTTCATTTAGCATGTTTTACACAGTACCTCTCTCTGCTCAGTGTTGTTAAATCCAAACATCACCAGACAACAGAAATTAAGTGTATTTTTTCCCATTTCTTAGCCTAAGTCCACCTAAATATGGACCTTCATCAATTGCAGCCTTTGTGATTATAGGTTTGCACAGGCTGATATTGCGTTTACAATTGTGATTTGATTAATTATTAATTATTATTTACATTTTCCGCTGTGTATGTTTAGACATTCTGACAACAACTAGGTTAGGTCTGCTTTCTTGATTTCGTTTTTTCTGTCTTTATGTTTTTTACAATGTGGCAGGTGTACACTCTGGTAAGACCTTCATATTTTTTGTAGCCAGAGTGAGAAGGCGGAGAAAGCCTGCAGTAGTTAAATGGAAAAAGAAATTATGGGCCACGCTCTTTCACCAGGGCCTAAATTGGACAGTGGAATATACGTTAATATGTCATCACTATGACTCAACATGGCACCTCCGCGGTCATTAAGCAGACAAATGATGGTCTGGGCTCAGCAGAGCTAAGGCTGTTGAAAATGTTGCATGTTGTTGCAAGGGACCAAAAGAAACAAGCAAAAGAAACACAAACATCCCTCACTCTAAACAGGTTCAGGGTTATGTGGGGGTTGGAGTCTATCCCAGTGTGCACTGGGTGAAAGGTAGTTTATGCTGGGCAGGTGGTTTGACAAAAACACATGCAGGTCTATGAGCCTATTGTTTCTTTCACTTAAACCACATCTGCTTGAAAACGATGCGCACATTAACATAACCTGAAACTCCACAGGGAAAGAAGCCAGTCAGATAATGCATCCCAGCTGGTCTGGCTGCATGACCGCAACGTGAACTAAACCGCTACAGACTGAAGAAAAGAGGGGTTATTTGAAAAATAATCAAGAGTCAAGTTTAAGCAAAGAATACAGAAAAAGACACACAAGGGACGACACATTAGAAAAGACATTTTATATGCGTAGATCTGCTCAATGTTGCTATTTATGAATTAGAATATCCAAAAGAGCGTGTTTTAAAAGAGTGTTTTATCTCAGCCCTTGAATGAAGAATAGGCAAAAGAATGTACACAACACAGCCAATTACAGCGTCTTAAATACAGAAACTGTCAAAATGTTCCATGTTACAATTTCTATGAATTTAATCAAACTTTTTGGTGACATTTCAGCCAGCTCATCTAGTATTGATTTTTCCACAGTAACTTGAGACACCAAACATCCTCAACATAATTAGACCATTGAGATCCCTTTGAATCATATATTTTGGAGCATAAAACTCAAATACTGAGAATCAAGTTTCTCATTGTCTGTCTCCTAAGGGAGCTATGAGGATTATGTCAAAGTTTCCTGACTTCTTAACAATACAGCCTTTTTCATACCCTCTTGGGTGCGTGCCCAGGGATTATTATTGAATTCTGTTCTATTAGGAGGCATTGCAGTGATTATGGTTTTCCCATTGAAAGTAAAAATGAGCTATAACTCAGCATTATCAGCTATTTCTCTTGAATGTAGAGCTAAAGATTTTGCTCAGCACAGACAGCGCAGCTGCTGGATTTCTGACCATAATGTGCGATGCAGGGTGAAGACTGACTGAAATGTTCCTGTAGAATGAGGGGTCAATACATTTCAATATATATATTTTTTTAAAATGTAGGAATAATTTTGACCTACATGATAATGGGGATTTTCTCACAAATGTATTCCTGCCATATCCACTAAATAAATCCATTTCAGAGTAAAATGTTGTCATTGGCGACTGTGTTGAATAAATAGTATGTTTTAATAAAGATGATAGTATTTATTAGTTAACTATAAGTAACTGGATGTTTTCACAAGAGGAGAAACTTTTGAAGAGCAGGGAGTCATGTTGTTTTGAAGTTTGTACGATTAATCTATATGTGTGTGTCTATGTGCATGCAATTATCTGTGTGTGCGTGTGTGTGTTGTCTGTTTTTTGTACCAATATGTGTAAGCATGCTTTACCCAGCAAAAAGCTAATACCATTAGTAAGAATGTACAACTATCCCCAAGAGTGTGTTCTCAATGCATAATTCAGCAAACCCATAAAAACTTTAAAAGTTTTTGGTGTTTGTGTCTGTTTGCTAGTGGGTGGCAGTGAAAAGAGGGAGGATGGAGGAGTATTTCACAGAAATGAAACGTTATGTTTATTTAAGTCAACCAGTCTCACAAAACCTGGTTGTTTAAATTGGAAAAATAATATACAATTAATTGTAACAGCATGTAAGTGTTTATTTATACTGTTATGTTATTGCACTAATACACACATACCTAAATAATCATCACAGATCATTCAATCACTCCTACAGAAGTCCTAAAAATGCCACAACGAAACCAAACTCGGAATTTCTGCATCACACCACCATAATTTCTGACAGACGTTTGCTCTAACAGCTTAGCAGGGGCAGATGCCACCCCTAAGAAATGCCTTTGCACCCAAGCTGCAACCCTAGTTTTGGCCAATATAATTTCTGAAAAATTGTGGCTGCTCAGAATGAGCAAGACTCTGTTGTCCAAGTGCATGTGAAGGCACCATGAGATTGACGCTCCCCATTCCCTCAACAGGAGCTGTTCGCGACTTTGTGCATCCAGCAGCACACAGAAACAAACAGCCTTGTGGTGCAGGAGATGTGAGAGATTGGTAACAGTTCTATCCCACCCTGATAACCACTCGCTGTTCTGGCAGCAGCCACTCCTGGTCCTGGCGACACACGACGACTGCTGGTGTTTTTTTCCTGCTAAATGTGTGTGCAGGACTTCTAACTTTCACTATTACAAATAGAGAACAGCAACAGATGGATAGTGGTGAGGTTGGTTTGTTTAACAGTGGTGGAAGAAGTATTCAGATGTTTTACTTCTACAGCGTAAAAATACTTCATTACCAGTAAAAGTCCTGCATAAAGAATCCTACTTAAATGAAAGTCTTAAAGTATTTTGAGTCATGGTCCTAGTCCCTCTGAGTTATACATGATTACATTATTATAGCTCCTTCATAAGTGTTGTCACAGGATGTTATTATTTAAGCAAAAGAACAGAAGTATTAGCAGCCCCCCCCCCGACTGCATAGGTGATATGCATATAGAGATATATATCATTTAAACTCACAAAATCATTTTAGTGTTCTGGAGGATAATATATTGCGTGAGAAGCCTCGCTAAATGCTCTCACAGAATCCTGACGTGATAGCAACATGTGGAGTTTTACTCTCTGAAGAACTGGAAAATAAATACAACCGCACTTTACTGCCTCTACACCATCACTTGCTTTAAAAAAGTAATGGT
>JAPQRN010000021.1:5516851-5528313 GCA_037367275.1 Coranthus polyacanthus
TAGGTTTCTAGTAACTCATGTTTAAGGGACAGATTAAACCTGACTTCAGATGTTCTTCTGACTATCTGCATGTTGCCTGGAGCTAACATCTCTGAAACAGCTCATTCTTAAAATAAACATCCAACCCCCCCCCCTAATAATCCACTAATAGAGTGGATCCAGCAGATCCCAGGAATAACATCCACAATCTCTGTCCAGAAGAGTGCAGTCCTAGGAACAGCTGAGATACTGCGCAGGACCCTCAAGCTCCCAGGACCCGAGCTTGAAGGAGGAATAGACCGACTGCATAGGTGATATGCATATAGAGATATATATCATTTAAGCTCACAAAATCATTTTAGTGTTCTGGAGGATAATATACTGCGTGAGAAACCTCGCTAAATGCTCTCACAGAATCCTGACGTGATAGCAACATGTGGAGTTTTATTCTCTGAAGAACTGGAAAATAAATACAACCGCACTTTACTGCCTCTACACCATCACTTGCTTTAAAAAAGTAATGGTCAAGGCAAAGTATAATTTAAATTAACTTAGTGTTCTCTAGGATAACATGCCTAACTATCTAACACTGAAACTTCACTAACTGCTCCAGTTAAATCCTAACATGACGGCAGCATGTGGACTTTTATTCTGACAGATGCAATGGGCAGTGATTGGCCTGTTTGGCAGCTACAGTGATGCAAACTCAGAGTTCTGTCTGTTGCCTCCACCTTCTGCTGCTGATTTATATCGTTAACAATCCCCATTAGAAACAAAATCACCAGGATCACGCGTCCTGGCTCCAAAGTGATCAGCCTCCCCGCTCCCTCTTTCTGATCAGTCATGACAAGTGCAGCATAAACACCCAGTTTAAAATCATCACTTGCTCCAAGCCGCAGAAAGAAACTACATTAGTTAGCAATTAGTTTTACATTATAAGGTCTCCATGCCGCCCGTTTGCCACCCCATGAATATTTCTCTAGATCCGCCCCTGTGGCTCAGTATCACGTTAACCACAAGTATTTAAGGACGTCTTTTCCATTATGTTTTTCTAAGGTGCCGACAGCATCCCGTCAGAAAACAACTTAGTTCCACTCCAAAGGAGATTCCTAAAAGGACAGTAATAGGAGTTATTACTTTGCCCTGAGGAAGTGGATTCCATGCATGCACTGCTGACACATTTCTTAAATCTGCCACTTTTCACATACCTGCTGTTCTCTATCAGCATGCACGCAATTAAACTCTTTTAGATTATTGCAGGATCTTGGTTATATTGTAATTGTACTGTAAATGAGTTCTACATTGTATAAATGGATGTAAATGCATACTTCCCTTAATCTGAAAATCAAGTATGGACAATCAACATTTTTGCTAATTATGAAATTCCTGAAAATCACTTCTGGCTGTAACCACTACTGCATGGGACACAATACACAAGCAGCACAAAAACTGTTTTACTATGTCAACATTGTGATGCTAACAATTACTGAATGGTTTATTTTGAATGATCAGTTATTCGATGTTGTATCTTTTGACAAATCATACAAAGAAACTATATTTTTGCAGTCAGTCAATCCATCCCATTTGATGCGCCAAGCATCATTTTACTAGAACTATTCATCAGCTGCAAGATTAAAATCCTGCCAGAGAGAGATGAGAAGCAAGAGAGAAAGAGATGGAGAAAGACAGACAAAGAAAAGTAGCCAAAGCCTGTATTAACCACTCACAGGAGCCAACTGTCTGTTGCTAGGCTGCATTACCAGACACTGAATGAAAAGCTCTGAAGGGTAATTTTGACAAATATACAAAACTGTATTGATATTTACTCATTCATCCATTGTCTTATCCACTTATTCCTACTCAGGGTCACTAGGTGCTGGAGCCAGTCCCAGTATAAATTGCACAGAAGGCAGGAAGATATACCTTTGACAAGTTGCCAGTTCACAGATGGACCAACATGGACACTCGCTTGTACTCACATTCACATCAGTGGACCATCTGTAGTCTCCAATTGACAAAACATGGATGATTTTGAACTATAGCAGCAAACCAGGGAGTTAAAGGAAACATGTGAGCGGGGATACAGTTTATTACAGCAACAACTGAGCATTTTGCTGGTAATGTTGGGTTAATTTAAAAACACTATCTCATGTACACAGTGCAGTGATGAACCTCACATAAGAACTATTTGGTTACATATGTAGTTTTACTTACATTTTCAGTCACAAATGTCACAAATATCCGACATTCATGGCTGCCACTTAAGAAAATATGTCACGTTTTAATTTGCTGAGCCAAGCTAACTCGCTAAAATAGAATTATTTTGAAAGAGTGATTTCATGGTCTAGTTTGCAAGCCATCTAAACTACAAAGAGCGGTGCTTTGTACCTGAGTTTTTTGTAAGTCTTTGAAACTGACAACCCATCATAAATCTCATTTCAGGGACACTCGTTGTCAATGAGCATCTTCAGTCTGCAAAAATGTCACTGTATACTGCCAGTAGATAATCGGAGATGAGACAAGAGCTGAAAAAACACAAGCTTTCCTGTCAAACAGAATGAAACTCATATTTACTGGCATTATAGTAACTTGCCAAGCAGCGAATAAAATTAACTACTTTATAACAGTATAGACTGTTTACTTATTAAAATGACCTCAATGCCTCTTCTCACACTGAGTTGTATAAATCTGAGAAGAGTAAACAAAACAATATTATAACGTCGCATCACCTGTCATCCTAGGTTCATTTTAATCTCTTGCATACAAAAAAAAATCCCTTATATCAGTGTATGTCTGCATGTGTGAGCACGAATGTCTGTGGTGTGTGTCTCAATGCGCATCAAATATTTCAGCCTTAAAAAATATGGATGACTTTCCCTACCTTGGCAGCCTTCATCCCTCCAAAGCCGACACTGATGCAGAAATACACCACCGCGTAAGCTCTGCCAGTGGGGTTACGCCAGACTCTGAGGAAGAGTCTTTGTGAACCGTGACATCCAGGTGAAGAACTGCCTGTTTACAAAGCAGTTGTTCTTCCTACTCCAGTGCAGGAGGTACAAACCTAGACCGGCAGCCCAGCTAGCTACAGAAGGCAGATTGAATACCTAGATTCCATCACCACAGATGGAGTACTGCCTCCAGGAAATCATCCACATTAGATAGAAATGGAGAGGAACAGAGAACAGCACACTATGAGAGCTGAACATCAAATACTTGTTTTAAATCTTCAACAAATGACGGTACACAACAAACACAATATGTTCATTGTTATAATCAGCGTAGCTTAAGCAGATTGTGTTATTCTATATATAAAGTTGCAGGTTTTTATGGTAAGCAAAAGTGGAATGATGTTTAGATTACATCATTCAAGCTGGTCGTCTGATTTTTATCAGTCAAAGATAGTACGTTTCACTATTGTGCTTAGAATGACACTATCTGAAATTGTATGTGATGTTGTCTAGAAGCTAAAAGTACAAACTGACAAAATGTTGTTTTTTTTCAACCAGATATATTTTTAGGTTTTTTTTTATTCTTTTTTCAATACAGTGGTCATAGTTACAGTATGATCACAAAAATGTGTATCTTTGAGCCCTCCATTCAGTGGTGCTCCTTTGGCTTCAAAAGCTGAAAAGGCTGATCCCATTTCAACAGATTTTACTACATCATAAGGACAGATGGACTCTGCAGCTGTCTGAATCTTGTTAGAGTCCATTTTCACCTCCTGTTCTTTGTGGTTGTGCTTGGATCATGATTTAAAATATTATCGTAAAAATGTGAAACTAACCAGAGCAAAGGTCCTTTCAGTCCTACATGTGTGAAATATGGATAAAAGCAATGATTTGGAAACCTTTGGGCTGTTTTCGATTTAAATTATCGAATCAACAAATCACTCATCTGATACAGCCAGTTGATTCAAATGTGGACATTTTCACATAATTATGTCTGAACTGTTAATAGACCTACACCAACCTGACTTTTATCTTTAGATTTTTACACATAAAATGTAAGATGATAACTAAAGAGTACGTTTTGACTCTGGTTGTCAAAATAACAAGTTCATTTCGATAACACCTCTCAACTATATACATCACTGAACACATTGTGCTCACACCAATATGTAAACGTGATGGAAGCAAAAACCAAACAACTTTTTGTTTCTATTTCTATTTCTTTGACAAAATGTTGCCTGATGTATACATTAGCACGAACACCAGCCTTATCAAGATACACTTGAGCAGGTGTTCAGACATATACTGAATAAGTCTACCTGTAACAGATTAAGCAACTCAATTGCTAAGTGGATTGCAAAGGCCTATTTCAGTGGTAGACAGGTTAACAGCTTTACGCATTGCATCCTCTGACACAGCTTATTCAGTTTATATTTGTCTATTCATTGATATATGCAATTCATTGATGGTGAATTAACCACAAGTGATGTAATTAGGCTATTAATCACTTAACAGCCTTAGATTTGACACAAGAGTGATATCAATCTTTTTAATCAGCAAGAAAATTAACATAAGACACGCACTAGCAAGCCACACAAAAAAAAAGACAAAAAAATATGTATTTGTAGCCTATTTCATCACAAGTATAAGCCTCAAATAAACTTCAGTTTTCTCAGCACAGCCACAGTACTGTACGATTGAGGGATCAAAGCGTTGCCTGTAACCCTCTCCTTGAAATCAGGTGCAAACAGTGCTGGTAAATCCACCATGGAGCCTGTCCGCAGCTCTCTCAGCTCTCTATCTCCTCCTACCTAGCAATTCCATCACAGAGCTCAAGAGTTAATATGGTTGATGCAGTCCCTGCCCAGAGGGGATAATGAAGTGACTAAGGGAGGACTGTCCCTGACCGGTGACAAGACGGCAGGTGTGAGCAGTGAGGAGTGTGTGTTTTAAGAGAAAGACAGACAGAGTGTACACGTGTACCAAGCACCTAACCACAGGTAAAGATCAATTAGTTGGCCTTATTGCCCCCCTCTCTGTTAGCCATAAAGATCCCTTTGTTAACCCCCGTATGTGTCATCTTTACTGCCACTGTACCGCCATCTATCAGCCTCTCTTTGGATTTACTTTTACTCCTTTTGTCTCCCTCTCTCTCCTTTCTCTCTCTATACCTCCCTATGTCTATCCAAGCCATCTCTCCTTTAACACTACATTTATGCTCCAGCTTGGTAAACGGTAATCAATGTCTCACAACGGTGGACTGCTTCATCTAAACGATTTTTCAGGAGGGCCGTGTCTGTGTGTGTGAGGAAGGGGGTTCGGGAGTGGGGTGGTGGTGGTGGTGCAGAATAACAGACTGAAAGAAAGAACTTTTACTGTATGCAAACCTATTAATGTTAAGATTCCGTGTGTAAGCAACCTTCTATTTTTGTGTATCTACAGTATGATTTGTGTTGGTCTGTGTGTATGTGTTGAAATGTGTGAAAATGCCTGCCTAGAATTGGCACTGACTCCAGAAGCTCACAGTAATGCATTCACTTTTGGTACATAAATCACAATCAGCCCATTCTGCCATCTGGGTTACTGCTACATGGCCCTTGTAATGTACACGCTGGTTAGACCACCAGCTGAATAAATGAGGAATCCAGGACACAATGCGGATACGTGTCTGTAATGGGCAGTAAGGTGGCAAATGTATTCCATTTTTGCCTTTTCTTCCCTTTTTATGAACATGGCCATGTACAGAGAAGGCTTTACAGTTCATATCTCCTACCTACAGTGGTCAGTAACTTCTGTGTAATCACCTGGTCATAAATATCTCATCAAGTCTTGTCACAAAAGCCAGAATGCCCACTGCAGCTGTAGGCAATAGGGGAAAGAACTTGAAACAAATAAAAGATCACACTCTCCAACGTATGAGGTGGTTTTTCTGGGATGTTCAAGAGACAAGTGAAAACAAATGAAAACCATCCTAACTGATTGTTTAAAGTCACGACTGAGTATTTGAATTGCTATCTGCTTTCAGAAAGCATTGCACCCCAATGCCATAAAATATTTTGATCCAATAAGATATGCATATACACCAGCACACTCTGTATTTTAATATTATCTTATTGACAGACTTAATGCTAAAAAGAAGTCTAAAGCATCAATAAAGTTTTGCTGATCTCTGCACCAACCAAATTTCACCCTATATTGTAACCGACAAAATCAATTTTTAAAACACGGGGTCAACAAAGGTCATAGTCCTTACCCAGAGGTCCTGCCTCTTTGATGGATTCCTGTACAGATCAGCATCTAATTGGAAAATTAAAGTCATTGATTGGATACAGGGACTAGAAGTATTTTTCTCACTCCCCCAAACACCAATTAGTTCAGGATAAATGGTAAACTGGGCATGCACACAGTCATCACACAAACCCACACACATGCAGGCACTATGTGCGTGCATGTTCACACTGATGCACGGTCAAGAATGTAGACAACCCTAAGGAGAAGACTTGGACATTTCTAACCTCAGCCAAGGTCACTCAGTAATATCCAAGCTTAAAGTGTACCGTAACCCCACGGTCACAAATCATACTCTGTAATATGAAGCACACACACAAACCCTCCTGTTGGGAAAAGGTTGTATTTCATCTAAGATACCACAGAGATGAAGGGTCTGTCTCCCTGCAAAACAAATAGTAAGTTGTGATGGGAAGAATCTAATTTAATCTTATGGCAATATTTTGTCTTTAAGTTTGTGCAGAGCTAAATCACAGCACAGTGAAGCTTTCTCTTTGATGGGAGTAGGAGCTGCTATTTACCTCTTTAATAAAAAATATATGGCTGTTTTATGAGCAAAACCAACGACAATATTTGAACAAATGCAAACGTTTATGAATGATTTGGACGGTTGACTAAAGTCAAGCCATAGAGTAAAATATGTCAGCAAGAAACCTCAATTGTCACTTCATAATGGAATTATGCAGAATTCAAGAGACAGTGCTTAAAACCACAACATTTAAATTTCATCCAGCCAAAGAAAAGACAAAAAATAACCAAAAAAAAAAGGACAGAAATTGCAGTTATTGCTAATTATACATTAAATCAACGTTAAGACTAAATAAGATTACATTTTTAAATAGAGTGAATGACTAAAAATTAAGTGCTCACTATAATTAAAAAGGACAAAGACAAACCATCATTTGCAACGTTCAGTCTCTGTGAGGAGACTTTATCATTTCACCCTGAAATGACTGTGTATATCTCCGAAGGATTATCTCAAAGCCGGATAGCCTATATTGTGTGTCCAGTGCCTTCACTGATAAAAAAAATTGTTTTTAAGATAGTATGCTTTTAGCTGCATTTAGTCATTCAACAGCGTGACTTTAGTGAACAGTGGCACACATCCAACTTTCCCAAATGCATCCTGTTGGCGCATCAAGTGGCTGCAGTCCTCGAAAACGCATCCCAGAGGTGCGTGCAGCCATTGTACACCCCTGTAATTTCGCTTACTAAAGTCCGTAGCACTGTTGCTAATGTGGGCTGTTTTACTCACGTTCACAGAGTTATACTCTTGTTTACAGGTCGCTGCAAATGCTTAACCCTGGAGAAATTACATTACTTCGGCCATGCCACAACGAATTGTATGCGCATAGTACCGCCGCTGTCCAATCTAACTGTGGATAATCCATTGAAATTTTGCAACAATGAATTTCTGTGATGCCTTTGCCGACATGTAGTTCCGTCATACCGTAGCGTCGGGCACCATTTCATACTTCTCTGTACACAGAAAATAATTACAATAACCTTTTTTACTATCTCGATCATTGCATATGATAGGAACTGATCCCCCCCTCCCGTTTTTTTTTCTTTTTTGCGCAGCGCTCATTAACAACCCGCCGTTAATTGTGTTACAAGTGGCAACAAGTTAAGTAGTGATCGTCAGCCATCAAGTAAAGAATAATTTTCCAGAAAACGTTAAAAGCACCTCCACACATGCGCGCACACAAATATAAATGCACAACAATTAGCCTACTGTGTATAGAATTTCACTCTATTACGGTACTCTAAAACCCGACAATGAAACGTTGACAGGCATTATCCAAGTCTATTGGAGTTAAACATTGCAACAAAAAGCCCTTGCACGGAGAACTTTCACATTAAATAAAAACACCCCCAAAGTCTTACCTTTGTCATCGGTTGCGGAAACAAATGGCTTTTCCTTGACAAGTTGCAGAGTGATGCGATAGCGGCTATTCAAAACGCGGCTTCTCCCTGGATGACAGGTATACGTTCCCCTGTGTGATGAAAATCAGAGGGACAGACTCTCTGTGCGCCCTGTCTGCCACCGCGCTGCGCGTCTGGAGTCTCAGTTCCGAAAGAGGGACGGCCAAGCCGCTCTCTGCACGGCGCGGTGTAGAAAGCCCCTCGTGGTGATGGAGGGAACCTACAAATGAGGAGGTGGTGGAGAGAGAGGAGGAGGAGAAAGAGAAGTATGGTGATCATCGGAAGTACCGATGAAAACGAAAAGTAATTAGAGAAGAATTTAGCTTTTGATGCAGCAGCTTTGGCAGAACACCTGCTCTCTGATACTTTTATAAATGTACTAGATGGCAAGGAATTACTTTCAAGTATGTTAGCTCAAAAAGGGTGTACAACCCTTACTAAGGTAGAGCTCAGTTATGTAAGAATACAGAATTGAGTTTTAGCAGCTTGTATCTTATGCTTGTATCGGAACCAAATTGCAAGTCAGTGTAAAGATAGAAATTGTACCCGTATGTGTATTCAGGTGGGATAGTTTCAGAAAAGAATGCTGAAACATGAATCTAATACCTTTTACCCTTTGGACAAAACTAGAGAAAACAGCCCACTTTGTTGTTTTCTTGTCATTCACCTGTATTTATCAACTCCACAGGCGAGTGAAAAGTGTAAACAAAAACTTAGAAAGAGATGTAGATTTGTTTTTTCTATGTTCGTGAGAATTGTATTTTGTTGTTGTTGTTGTTTTGTTGTGGTTTTTGGTTGCTTTGTGCTGCGTTATCAATGGTAAGAGTCAAAGAGGTCACACTGTGTTTCAACTTCAGCAGAAAAATGCAGTACCAATTTTTTTTTTTTTTTATTAACCTATAAACATGGTAGAAAATAACAAGAGAAGAAATTCTTGAGCACAATGAACTATGATAAAGTCCTGAGGTTTTATTCAGATGAAATTTCTATGGGTATTTGAGAAGGTGAAAATGTCAAGTATGCCTGCTTCCTTGAAGAGGTTCACCTGTTAATCAGTGCGTGTGTGAGTGGGTGGGTGAGAGAGGGAGAGAGAAAGAGAAAATGTGTGCATCAGTGCCTAAGAAATATGAAGTGAGGGACAAGGGACAACGATGACAAAGAGAGATAGTGAGACAAAGTGAGAGAGGTTTCTGCTGCAGACTACCCACCTTCAACAACAGCTGGAGTCTCTCAGGGGATCAGTCAGCAAGGTTAGGGAGGTTAGGAAACTGATGTACCAACAAGGATTTTAAAAGCTAGTACGCAGAGGCTGTTCACATAGAGATGTTGAATACAGGAACAGAGGCTCTGAGAGAGAAAGAGGAGGTGGGTGCTGGGTGGACAGAGAGGGGAAGATAACAAAAGATAAAATGAGAAAAACAGGTTATATGTTCTTATGTTAATACTGAAAAAAAGACTTCAACACTGGCATTTTAAAAATCAGTAGTTGGAATTGCAGACCCACATTATGGATTATATGTAGGATATAAAGTGCATGGAACTGCTTGGGGATTTCATATTAAACAAAATGATTTCATATACATTAACATTCTGTTTGCATTATTTCAGTAGTTATTCTTTTTTTTTTTTTTGTTCATAAAAAATTCAAAATATAATGATTGCCAATTAGCACCATCCAATATCATTTATCACGTAGCTATTGATCATCAGTTCCAGTTGTGACCACAGTTTTTCTCTATAAATACACTTTTTATGTGATTGGCATTTGTCGTTACAATTTAAGAGTTTTCCTCAATGTAATCAATAATGTCTCTGTCCTGACTTACATTCTTGCAATTTAGCAACAGCGGGTTTGACATTTTTGGATCTTTTACAGTAGAAGGGCTTGAGTTTGTTTGACAAATTGATTTCCCACCCCTGTTATGGACATATGCTGCTAAATAACATTTAACCTCATATACCTTGTCCCACTGCCACAACTTACTGCTTCCATTGATTATTCATTATTTTTCCCCTTAGCTGACTAGGTTTGGTTTAAATGTATTTCCAGTCAAAGCAAAGTGCAATTTTCAGAGAGGACTGGACAAATTGAATTTGATGTACATATTTAAACAAAGGTTTTGCCATTTAATCATTTTTTTACTTGTAGCTCATCCATTACACTGTATATGGTTCAGTATACTTAGTGACCCTGGTCATTTTACATAGGCAGCTCTTGGCGTGAAAGTGCTGACTAAGGACATGTCTCTTGAATATAACATTTTTCCTCTGCAGCGAGGTGTTGAAACACTGCCCATGCCTATCGCTCAAGCCTATAATGAGAACCGGAGACCAACAGCTACAAACATAAATATATGTGGGTATAGTACTGTAAGACATAACCAACACCAGATCAATACTGGCCAGTGTGTGTGTGTGTGTGTGTGTGTGTGAGAGAGAGAGAGAGAAAGAAGAAGAAAAAACAGAAATAGAGGGGTAACAAGTCTTCAGAAGGCAACATTTGTGTTGCCAACACACCTGACACCTGCCACCTTCTGTGTGGAAATGACTGTAAAGAAAGGCAGTAGTCAAAGATTACTGAAGCAATCTATTTTCTCCCAATAAAGCAATGTTTCCCTTCTACAGATGTGATTGTGTATTGTAGCTATCTTCTTCTATGATTTTATCTGTACTCACATTCCAATATTGCTTTTGCTCCAGTCTAAAACCAATAGCCTACTAGGTTGCAACCGCTTGAAAGAGATCCAATTGTTTCCTGCTTTCTATGTTATTAGAAAGTCTGCTGGTTCAAAATAGCATTTGGTTATAGGAGCTGTAGCACAAAGCTACTTGAGATACTGTTACTGTCGCAAGGTACTGCAGCAGGCCCAGTCGCTTGAAAATGTTTTGCTGATTATGGTCTGCTGCCCAAATCAGAACCATGGACAGCTCCTCATTTTCAAACACCAGGCTGACAGTGAGAGTTACTTTGAAGCTGATCCCAATTCAGCACCATGGACACCTCTTATATACACTAGACGAGTGACTAGATGAGTGTAATTCTAAAGCTGATCCAAAATCAGTAACATGGACAGCTCCCATGCTATGCATCAGACTAAAGTTGATCCCAAATGACCACCATGGACAGCCCCTCTTCTATACAATACACTGAGGAGGAGTGTAGTTCTAAAGCTGATCCAAAATCAGCCCCATGGACAGCCCCTCTTCTATAAACCAGACTGAAGATGAGTGTCATTTTAAAATTGATCCCAAATCAGCACCATGGACAGCTCATCTACTATGCACCAGACTGAGGAGGCGTGTTACTTTAAAGTAGATCCC
>JAPQRN010000021.1:5538334-5553383 GCA_037367275.1 Coranthus polyacanthus
CACACCACCAGCCATTATGTAGCCAATCCTTGCTGGTGGAACATGAAAACATCAACAACCAGATGAGATTTCTGTCAATCAAACAGAATGTGGATGGTCGACCTAAATTAAAACAACTACATACTTTTTAATGTCAAGACATCTGCGCTTTAGGTCTGCAGTGTCTTATGGGGCTCTAACTCTTTTCTCTTTCTGTGTAGGTGAAGGCTGATGTCGTGAATTTCTTGTCAAAGACAGAAAAGGTGAGAAAAATAGCAAAATGAGTGAGGAGATGATTATATACAATTCATATATTGTAGGTAAATAAGTAACAGAGAATACATGTTTTCTTATGTACTAGATTGCAACATATTCAAGAGGATTTTACTTTATGCTAAAGACACACATGATGTAATATCACAACAATTCCTGAACTCCTCGCTGCCATTAAAGCTGTGTGTTGTAACAACTGTCGCCACACCAGTTGTGGCGAATACACAACAATGACACGGTTTGACCAGTGTGGTAAATGTGGCAGCTTTGCAGTACAATTTCCAGTTGTCCCTCATACATTAATGGGACTGTAGGTTGCCCCAGTTTGGTTGTTGTCCTAAGTGGTACCACCTGCCACTCTGGACCCTGGCTACTTTTTTAAGTACCTGCACCAGTGCCCTTAACCTGCTGTCTAGAATGCTCGGTCTATGTGTAAAAGTCAACAAGTCCTTGTACTTAAATGACAGAATAGGTCGTGACTTGCAAAACAAAATATATGGGTGTTTGCAGATTTGCTGGTCTAGGACGATGGGTTAGCGTCACCTACAGGCAGCAGGTAAAACTGAACAAAATCATGGACAAGTGACTCAAAATACGACGGATAATGTTAAAATGTGCAAAGTAACGTGTATTTTGGCTGTGACAGTGCCAGACAGAATTACAGTGTGGTTTGGTTTAGGCAGAAAACAACTTGGCTAGGGCAAAGAGTATAAGAGCAAAGAAGCATTCAGTCCAATGTGGTGGAGATGTAGCTCTGTTGCTATGCACTGATGTTGCCATTGAACAAAACAACAGGTTTCACTTCTTATCAATATACGCTATTTGACATCAGCAAAGAGTATAGACAGACAAAGAGATTAGAGGGACAGCTGTGGAGCTTTCTGAGAACAGCTTTCAGTCCAAAATGGTGGAAAAGTAGTGCTGTTGCTGCACAATTTTGAGACAATTAGCTTTCAGTTCTTGTCAATAGGGTCAGGAAACGATGGTGGTTATGCCTAGAATAACAATGTTACTTGGCAACTGTCATCATGGCTACAATAACAAACACACAAACATGTTTTCTCTTGGTGTGAAATGGGACAAATACACTGGTCTCCACAGGTTTGCTATTCTATCCACATCAAACTCTTCCTAGGAGTTTGTCTCTATATAACAATGTCACCAGACCATTCTGAGAATTTACCAGACAAACCTCCTTAAACAGTTGAACAGTATTGTATTTTTTTTTCTGGTGAAGTCAGGCTGATAAAAGTTGCCTCCAGAATAGTAGGTAGAATGTGGTGATTTTATCAATACATTCAGCGGGGATTTAGTTCTTCTCACAAGACCCACCTCGTTGTCTTGCAGATTTACTCAAGGGAATGATTCTCTAAAATGTATCCATGAAACATCTTCATAACAGAAATATAGATAAAGCAATGTCGGATGAAACCCTTCAGGGTAACTCAGCTCAGCAGACCTTGTCCCCCATCAGAATGTCAACACGATATGTGCATACCTGCAATTGTCTTTATTACACTCCAGCTGCCTAATATGTTTTTACCCTTCACGGATCTCAGACTCTGGAGAGGAGACCCTTTTAAGAGCTTTCCTTCAAGTCTAATGTCTATGTTGTGTTTACACCTGAAGCATCCCTTTCACTCCACAATCAGAAATAGTTTCTCAGCACACATCACCAAAAAGCTTCGTCAGTAATGCACCAGCCAAAAGTTTCATACTGGAGGCAAGTGTTGAGCATTTTTGTAATAAAAGGCAAATAAATTGTCCGTGCTGAAAGAACATAGATAGCACACAAGCTGGTTAACAATCAGTTTTGTTTCCTTTTCTTAATAAAAACACCAGGCATTGCAGATTCATGTACAGAAACACAAGCAACAAAAATAGTTTTAGAAAAGCTAGCTTCAGGAGCCGTGCAGTTTGGGTCATGTTTTTAGAGTTCAGCTGTTAGTGAGTATCTACAGGGTAGATTTATGAGTCTTTCCTTTGATTTAGTGTTTGAGTTATTTCTAAGTCCTCTGTCCTGGATGTGCACGACACATTCTGCTACACACACATATATACTTAAACACTCACACACCCCTGGTATTATCAGGCCTACACAGAGAATGTGTTTACTCCCAAAACTCCACTCTCTCCCTCAGCTCAAATATTTAGACTCTAAGACTCAAACTCTTTCTTTTGAATTGAAGTAATTGCTTGGTGTTTGAATTAATAATTCCCAGACAGTAGATTGCAGTGTAGTGCAGCAGAGCTTTGAGAAGGACTGTATGGCCTAGCAACGTGAAGTATGCATGCACATACATGTGTCAAGCTTTATTAGAATTCTCTCAGTAGAGTCATGTGAAAGTGTCGTATCCCTCTTTTCAAGTCACCCTACTCTGTTCTCTGTCGCTCACTTGCTCTCTTCCCCCGTCTATGCAAAGGTCCTGAGTGTGCCCTGTGGGCAGCTATTAATGAGGAACTATGTGGTGAGTCTTATTAAAGCTTAATGACAGGCAGGCACCTGCCGGGATGTCAATATAAGTTGAGTTCAGCCACTCATCAACACAGAGAATCTCTAATCTGCACTGTGTGGAGAAAAAAGTCCCCTGCCAAGATGGATCCCCCTGTGATCTTCAATCAGAGGATTTGCAGTGAGCAGGGGTTTTTGAAGTCATATAAAATGTTTGAGTTTTCATAATCAGACAATATGTTGTGAGGTTTACATTCCTGTATTTATATTTCTGTGTCATATTTGTGGCCAAGGGGCAGTTTTTATGTCACATTGTGGACAAAGTGAATAAATTAAATGGGAGTTGAGTATTGGAGTTGCACAAAGACACACTGAGCTGGAAGAGCAGCAGCGAGAAAACGAAATGAGCATCCCTTTCTGAATAAACCCACAGGCCACTACGGGTGGGTTTGCCTCAGGAAAAGCTTGACCATGTGTCACTCAGATTCAGGATCTTCCTGAAGCAAACGGGGGAGGGGGGGTGTTGGGGATTGATGCAAATACATCTATAATATTTCTTATCTACAGTGTCATGTAGCCTGCCCTTTACTTCATGAGTAGAACTGATGCAGACCTTAGTCTGCCAAAGACTTCTTCCAAATCCATCCCGTCCATTTCTCAGTCAGTGGGAAAGCAGCTTCTAAAACAGAATAGATGTGAGGCATTTTTTTTCTTTGACATTCATGTATTCAGTTTGCCACTTAATGCTCCTAACATCAAATAATCTAGTGATGTTCAATTCCGTCTCAGCTTTTCTTCCATTTTTCCCTGGTCTCTGTGTCTGACCAATGATGTATGCCCAACATCAAGGTTTAAACTATGACCTATTAGTGGTGATGAATGGTCACAAGGCACTATGTCTCCCCCTGTTTGCTGAAATGAGAGTGTGCTGTTGTTCCAGAATGTGTGTGCTGCTCTGAAGGTGACAGACAGAGAAAGAGAAAGAGGCTGTACATACATATGTAACAACTGTAAGTTTTATAAAGAACTCAAAGTATTTGTGAAGCAATTTAAATAAGGCAATGACACAGAGACAAATTTTGCTAATACCTGTTTTCCATTTTTTCCTATGTTGTCTTAGTGTTCGAAGTCTCAGTGTAGTGAATTGTCTTTTCAGAATTGCAGCCTGAGAACACAACAGGAATGTAAGAGCTGAGTGTGTTTACTTCATTTGATTTCTTGGATTTGACACACAACGCACAATGCAACTTCACTTGTTTAGCACCTTTCAAACAACAAGGCGATTTAAACTGCTTTACATAAGGCATTCAAACGGATACACACAAGATCAAGTTATACAGAACCATGTACTGTGCGAGAAATACATAGTAATTTAATAAAAATCAATGGCATACAGAAAATGTGTTGACTTGATCTTTAAGAGTTTGGAGTTGGGGCAGATGTCAGCTCTTGTTTGTTCTGAGACGGGGTACATAAAACCTTCACCAGCTACACCAGGGTTTGCCTTGATACCTGGAAAACAAAGCAAACTGGTCTTGGTTAAGGTAAGAGATTTGAATGGTTTGAAGAGATCACAGCTGTGTTTTTGCCCCAAACCATTGCTCATTGTTCTTTAGAAAACTATCCAATGCCACGCAGGAAAAAGCACACTGGTAGCCAGTTCAGTGATGTAAAAATTTCACCCTGGTTTATTTTTCTTATAATTCAGTTAGAGACCTGTAAAGACACAACTACAAAGGCACCCAAAGAGCACATACCTCCGCCAAGGCCCCACAGTCCTCTAATGTTTTGTTAGTGTACTTTTTGATTTGTCTGCAGTTTGATTTCACATAAACTACTTTCATTCATTTTTTTCATACTGTCTAGTAGGATCTATGTAGTGTAGTGCATACCTTGCCGGAGGCCTGCATTCACATACTCACGCATATGTCTGTCTAGGCCCCACAGACTTGCAATTCAAACACCCCATCTCAAAATGATAAAAAAAAGTGCTCCAAAATGTAATGGGTTCATCCTTGTCCCATGCCATATCCTTCGACCAAGTTTCATGAAAATCTCGGCATGAGCTTTTGTGTAATCCTGCTGACAGACGAACAGATTCAGGTGAAAAAAGACTGGGAGACACAATGGTAATGGGTCAGTATGATTAGTTCATTAATATGTCTGAGTTACATAGTTACCACTTTATTCATGCATCGTCCCTCAACCCTCAACTCTGAACCAACCACCAAGAGGACCACAGCTGTTAATGATTCATTCATTACTAATTATTCATCATTCGTCATCATTTAGGGGAAATTCTATACTGAGTAGTTAAAAGGTGGTGCCTTATTATTTCACAATTATCATTACTTGCCTAAAGTGACACGTAATACTGAGTAATTAATAAATAGTGCCTCATTATTTCATTTCATTACCTGACAATTACTTAGTGTTACTGTTGTGCACCCAAAAAGTACAGTGATTACTCATTATATTCACAAAAAAAGGGACCAGTGAAGTAAAATAGTTACGAATGAGTCGTTACTAGTTGTGAACCCTCTCTGTGGTTTGTTCGGAGTTAGAACAATGCATGAATAAAGTGGTAACTATGTAATTCATAGATATTTATGAACTACTTAATGATCAATTAACACCATGTCTTTCAGTTCCTTTGTATCTTACTAACTTCCGTATGGTCCTCATTTTGGACTTCAGGAACAATGTATTAATGATTGATACATTTTCAGCTCATTCCTCTTCAGTTCCTTAGTAATTACACACAATTTTGTGAATTGCATTGTAAAGTGCTCCCATGCAGACTATGAATAAACACTCAAACAACCTTCTTTTTGCTTGTTTTTAAAATGATGGCAGGATGATTCTCCAATTGTCTCGTTGCGTCCGTGGATCTTTGTGTCATAAATATAGTTAATATGAACGGTAGCATCTGTGTCCTCACGGTACATGGGCTGTGTAGTAGAGGTCTTGTCTCATGTCTCTAGTGCTAGTTTACCTGCACAGCTGAGTCAACCATAGTAAGTGTTAGATCTATGTAATACACAGATTTTTTAGAGGTCATGCATGGAGTTATTCTAGCTGTAGGGTATAAAGCCTTTCGAATATGTTCAGAGTTTTTTATGTCCTAGTCAGATGGACACAGTTGGATTTCTAAGGGGCTTTTTGATCAAAAGGGGCCTTTCTGTAGACTCCTTTTCACATGCAGCAGAAGACTGCTCTGCTTCAAATGCCAGATGGTGAAGAGGATTGCCTCAGTATAGGGTCTCTGCATATGGGAGACGCATGCCAGGTCGCCTCACCGCAGCTGGAAAGACCTGGCATGACTGTGCATGTCCAGGGGTATATGAACCAGAATAAATGCTGTCTTGTTGGGATATTTGCTCTAGAGGCTGTTTTTCAGGTGGGAGGGTATATTTCCAAGAGAATTAGGATGTTTAGGCTTACCCTGGCCAATCCACCGGTATAACTCTTAGATTAGCACCCTAAGAGCTGAGTAGACTGAAGGACTGGATTCTGAAGTCACAGGGGTAGTCTCTCAAAAGATCAGTAGAGGCTTTGGAGATTTTCAGCAGGGGATTTTCCCCACGATTTGGATTTGTGTGTGTGTGTGCACGCATGTGTGTGTATCCATGTATTTCTGATGTGTTGGGGATGTAAATCTGTGTACACACCTACTTGTGGGGACCTGGCACACTTGTCGAGACAAAATGCAGGTCCCCATGCTGTAAATCATTAAATTTGATGGGGAAGACATGTTTTAAGGTTCAGTTTGCTTAGAGGGTGGAATTGCCAAGGGGAAAGGGGGGGATTTTCCACCTCTCTGGTCTATATCCTTGTCTCAGCTGAATTATTTTCATCCCTGTTTTTTGGGGTGTTTTTTTAAATTATTTTCACCCCCCTCCCCCATCTCTGAAGCAACAAATTGAGCCTTCATTAAACCAGTGTGCTTTGCTAAACTGAGACAAGGTCAAGAGTTGCTTGCTGTCACCTTGCACAGGTTAGTTCAGCGTGATTGTTTTGTATTAATGAATGTTATTCAAGCTTATGAATACTGGCTTGTTAAATGAGCGTTTAACCTTATTTTTTTGTCATGTATGTATCTGCGTGATGAGAGGATAAGACATGAGAGTGAAAATGTCACACTACTTGATGAATAACATTTTTAGGAAATGTATTAAAATATTCTTGCAAATGCAGTGGTCAACTTTAAGTTCTGTAATTGTTTTATTCTATAAATGTTACTGCTTTAATAGCTTTAAAAAAAAACGACTAACGCGCTTTATAGTTCATATGAATCATATGTGAATCATCATTTATTTTCATGCATAAAAATGTTTCAAAAACACCACCTCCTGTAGTGTGTCAAATCCCCAAAAAAATTATTAAACAACATAAAACCAAAAACATCAGCAAATCCACAACTTAAGTCTCCATTTATCCTTTTCATCTTAGATGCTGCTGTAGAAGATGAGTTCAGGTCATCCTAATGGGACCCTGGCAAACATTTAGCCCATCCAGTATTTTGGTACAGATTCAAGAAAAGTTGACGAGTGACCGAACTTGACCTCCACTACTTTGAGAGAAAGCATGATTGATATCTGCAGGAACTGATACACTGATCTGGCGATGTTCATATGTGGGCTGCAACAACGTTATGTTTCAGAGAAGAAAAGCAGGACTGGGGTTTGTACTTAGTATCTGGTATCATGACAGCCTCAAGGGGCATTTTGACAGGGGCACTGACAATGATACATCTGTGACCTTTCTGCTTGTCTGATATAAATGAATGAATGCTGCACCTTGCGAAGACATGATAAAAAGAAATAGTGCAAGACAAACACTAGTCTCATTTATTAAACGTTATTTGGTTATGTATGATTCCTATAGTGGCCACAAAACACAGACATGGCCACAAAACGGACCTTGTCAAGATCATTTTGTCGAGTTCTCCTTCTAAATATCTTTAGGATACGTTTTATTAAATTGAACTCTCTGCTCAGTACAAAAAACGTTCTGGGTCTTCCTAGAATAAATTATTTTATTTTTTCAAAACAGCATTTTAGGAAGGATGTACATTCCTAATTGATCAATTTCCTATTACAATTTTGAAAATGAAATGCATCCAGAAGACCAGTATTAGGATTCTATATTGTAGTTGTGTGACTGATGACCTCAAAATATGGGCAAACAAAACAAAACTAACAAATCTATGTCTGTTCTAATTAATAACAATTTAGTACATTTAGTTCTGCTTTTATGGATTGTATAAAAGATTCATGTTTGGAGCAGTGGCTTGATTTTTATCAGGTCAGATTTAATATAAGTGGTTTTATAATTAAATCATATACTACTTGAAACTACAGAATCAGTCTTAGCTAATGTTCTTTTATTTCTCTGTTTGTTTTAAGAATTCCATTTGAGCACGTAGCCCAATAATGCTATACCTGTATTCCCCTCTTTACCTCTTTCCTTCCCTATTCAGAGACAAAATGCACACAGTATATTCTCCCTCCAGTCAACATGACCCATATTATATCATGCTACATTCTATGCGGTTTACACAGCAATGAGTTCTATAACTGAGTGTGTCAGAATGACACAATGCTCCTGGCTAGTCTCCATTCCTTCAACAACAACTATAGAAGTCCAGGTAGCCAAGGTGTATTGTGTCTAAATGTTTCCTCTTCTTTCCTGTGTACAAATCAGTCACCTCCAGTGAATAAGCTACTGCCAGAAGATGAAGGCTTACATGAATCTCTGGAATGTGAAATGTGAAAATATGAACCATTGGCAGTGTTGCCATAGGTCTGTAGTAGAAAAGATTTTTTTTTTTTCTCGGCCCTTTGCATTTCCTTTCTTTTTCCCGTGAATGTGGGAGAATCAAAATATTGGCAAAAAGGAACTTGAGTGAGACCTAAGCCCAGTGGAGGAGGAGGAGGAGTCCTCCTCCTCCTCTATAATGGAGTCTATTAAACTTGGACCTATATTAAATTATTCATAAGTCCTGTGAGGAGCCATAGGCTACTTCATCAGTCAACCAACCCATAAGAGATTAGCCTGTTGAATTTAAATACATCAGACTGTTGTGTGGGCTTAGTCAGATTTCAGATATTGGCTTTGTTTGATTACAGCAGTGTGGGTAGGAAAACATGAGAAAGCTATTTTTAAAGCACCAGGTGATTGTTGAACCATCATCACTGTTTGTGTTTTTCAAAAGGTTGATGAAATACAATGACAAATGGGTAAATATGTATCCATTTTTATATGCTCACATACAATCAACTGTTTCATGGATGCAAGCATTTAATATGACCAATAAATAGGTGAGAACAAATATTTTAGTCAAAAATTAGTGAATTTAAATGGAAGATTATGTCAAACTGATAAATTACGGTGTTTCTTTGAAACCACTGACATATTTCAAGAAAAAGAATTTTCATTTTCTCTACTCTCCTCTCAACAGTTAAAAGAAAATTCTATAGAAAAAAAAGCTGTCAGTCACTTAGTGAACTCACTGGACCCAATCATAATTGTTGGCAATTACTCTAATGTTCTAATAGTGGAGAGAGAGAGGGGCAGGCCCTGGAGCCTTTTGACGGGCTCTTTTTGAAAAGCCAGCGTAGGTGGTGGGCATTGTTCAATTTCCCTGGTGCTTTGATTTACCACAGTCAAACCGCAGCATTCAAGTCTTTGTTCAGTCTTTTCTTTCAATGTGACAAGTTGTCCAGTGGAACACCAGCTATGTTAGTGGCACTCTTGATACAGTCTATTATACGTGACAAAAATTGAAATCAACATAGCAATAGATTATATATACCATTATGGTGTACTGTATTCAGTAAAATGCTTCAAAACCTGAAATTAACAGCAGGTTTGTTAATATGCTAAAATGTATTTTTTTATTTAACAGTTAAATACATTACACTGCCTAACTGTACAGTATGTGGGATGCAAATAGTTGTTGAATAATAATGGATTTTACTCATACGGAGGTGTATTCATGCCCAGTAGGGAGGAGAAACACTGGAACATAATAAATGAAGGTAATACACCTTAACACCAGATGCCACAAAAAGGGAGAAGAAGAAAAAGTCAGTTTGGAGCTACTGAAACGTGACACGTCAACAAGGTGGACTCTGAAAGGTGACCCACTTGACCCCACTACATGTCCCTCTGTAGATATATATGACTCATTCTAAGGTAATGAAAACAATTGTTATTTTTGTGTGATTATACACTAATAAAAACGTCATTATTAATATCATATTCCATTTCTGCGATTAGATCCTCCTAATTCCGCCTTAATCTGACATACTGGACCTTTAAAGAGCGTTATATTATTGCATGTATTGTGAGTTAATGTTGTAAGGACTGGTTCAGTACTTACAAATCCAAAGACCATCCAGGAGTTCATGCAGACAGTGCTGGCAGGCACTCTGCCAGCTTGGGACATCTGGGCATAAATCATCGCACGATCTGAATTGGTAAGGCTGAATGTGCGCCAAAGCTGCATCACAGCACCGGGTGGGATGTGTTATCTCAAATGGAGTTCAGTTTCGTTTTTATGCTCAGCCCCATAGCAGAGCCAGCTTTTTTGCTCTTTTTGTCATCCCACCTGCCTGCACCATTTTGGTGTCAGCTCTCCAGCACACTACTGCAAAAATACTGTGCTGACCACCGCTGCCCAGAACATGTAGTCTTTCACGTTCACTTGAAACATGTGCCTCTTCAAGAAGAAAAGCCTATTGTGCCGTCTCTGTGCTCTGCTCTCTCTCGTTGTTGTTAGTGCTGGTGCAGTGTTGATGTGCAGTTCTATATACTCATAAGACTGGGTTCCTCTTCCTTCTGACTTCATTCTTTTATCAAACAACAAGGCAGTGCGACCAAGAGTTCAATCTAAGGTAAGCCAAACAATAGAGATAACAAGAAAGGTGGTGCTACTTGTTTCAGACGGCACTCCATGCTGTCCCAGAGGCAGACAAGTTGTGTCCCCTTCAACCAGGAACCGTGAGCTTTGTTAGACACTGCCTATAGGTAGCAGAGGTTGGCTGGTAGAGAAGAGAGGACCAAAGTCTGCCTGGGCTTGCTGGCCTAATTCACTGCATGAAGACCAGTGACCTTTCGATTTAAGTGCTCATCAGACTAAAGATGGAGCCAATTACTATGCACACTGACTGCATTTTTATTTCTCATGTCCTCCATCCTCATACCGCCTACATACTGTACAGTAGGGACATTGCGGATCATCATTGAGTTTTTACATGCGTACACAGTTTCTTTTAATATATTAAAGCTAAACATTGCTGTGTTGTCTACTGTAAGAACTTGCATGATAAAAAATGTCTTATTATGTTTAATAGGCTACAGCTAATGTTTCCTGTAATAGAAAGCGAAGGGGAAAATTTGAAGAAAATGCAATGAAGTAATAAAGATGCACACAATAGTGTCTTTGAGCAATTAAATTATTTTTGTATTATTATTTTGTAAAATATATTATATAATAATATAATCTGATTAACCAGTTTTTATTTAAAGAAAAAAAATCTGAAAACTGAACATAATGAGCTCTAACTATAATAAATATGAGTGCCAACATAAGACTTGGATAATCTTGAAAGCAAAGGAGAAATCAAAGAACATAATTTTCAACATGCACGACTGCGCTTCTGATCCTTATTTCTACCTTTGCATGTCAGATTGGATCCTGTGAACTAAGTACACGGAGCTGCCATCAAAGGCTTGTGTGGCCCTGCATGGTACTCACTTTGGAGGTAGAAAGAATCCCCTTAACAGGGATCTGTGTGACCAGCATTCAAAATCTCTTTATAAGATGTCAGTGCACTGACATCAGCTGTGCGTAGTTGAAGGGGCCTGAGCAATAAGCCATTATTGGACAGAGGAGGTGGGTGGTGTAAACCTTGTTGGTTGGCTTGATGATAAAATCTGCTGGCTAGAAATTGAAAGTTTGCATGACCATATCTGTACCTTTAGAAGAAATATTTGCTGTTGGATTGCTTTAACCGAAACATTACTTCAGTTTATCTTTTACAGCACAGCCATATAAGTAACTTTACAGCCAAACACTGGGGAAACTATTAGCAGGGGAAACACCAACACCTAATTATTTATGAAGACAATTATCCCCCGAAAGCAATGAATGTGTATCAGACAAGAGGTCACATGGAGACTAAGAAGGAAATTGTAGACAAAAGGTGTAGAAACACAGGTTTGGAAAGAGAGTGAGAGCCAATGAGGCCATGCTGCTGTCTAATGCAAAACCATTGGTCTTTTATCTGGGTCTCAATTATTCAACAAGAAAGCAGCCTCCCCCTCTGAGAAGAGAGTAGATATTGGACTCTACATTACCTTTCGACAGGGGAATAGTGGGACTGCAGTGCATTCCACCTGAGAGGCTGTTCTGGGACCAGGCACCGGCTGTGCCCCTAATGACATCATCCATTTCTCGGGGCCTCCTGAAACACGATTATGGTGATTTACAATTTATTCACATCTGTTGTTGTGTTGAATTCTTTTGTACTGTGTTCAGCTGTGCTCTGTGATCTACTTCTCTGGGCCAGTTGAACTGCAAATAGCCAGCAGTGGCTTAGTAAAGACCATAATGAAATCTGTTTGGTGCATTTGAACATTCATCTAATCACACACAGAACCACCTGTGTCGACCTCCCATCTGTATCTACACATATGTACAGTATATGGGCAAATATTCTAATAGTGTCGAGGCTCACATTTAATCTGTCACAGTAAACGAGCTGCTTATTGCAGACTAAAAAGCTTCAGTTTAGTCAGACAGATGTTGTATGTATCATCTTCACATGAATCAACAATCTACTCTCTTCCACACTCTTCAAGTGAATTCTGATGGCCTTGATGTTTCCACTGAAAATCTGTAGTTTATAGGAGACAATCTGGTTTCAAAGTTTAAAAAAAAAAAAAACACAGGGTAGAGTATAAAGTATAAATAGAGTATAAATTTTGAACTTTGTGTTAATTCTACATTGATTCTGTGATTTTACATTTAACGCTTCAGTCTTTAGAAGAAAAAAGTGATTAATTGCAAATTGTGCAATTAATTTTTTTTTTAAACACACATTAGCACAGCACAATCTGTGTATGACACACACAGTGCGTCAATACACAAAGTCATAAAAAACATGCAAAAAACACCTGACTGTCTATAACAAACCATTAATTGAAATTGACAGCAGATTGCCAATTTCTTACAAGAAACCTCTCATGTAGGCAATTTCAGTGTATAAGCTCGCACATCATATTATATGGTCTGGCCCCAGTGGATTATTTATATCATGTTGTTGCCAGCTGTTATATCCACCTTGGGTGACCTTTTCCGTACAGATGACACACCTCATGAACATGCTTAATAAATGAAACATGCCTACATTTTCATCTCTCACTCACACACTATTTGCAATCACATCGCATGACTATGTACACATATCACTGAGCCAGCCAACATAATCTGGTCCATCTTCACTATCTGCAATATATTAAACTAGTGTGAGCGATGATCACAGGGAGAGACTGACTGTGACTGGTGCAGAACCAATTTAAATTTTCAGATTGCCATGAAGGGCTACATGAAGGGAGGCAGGCACAGTGAGGCTATAAGATATAAGGGAGGTTTATCAATGAACACAGAATTCATTTGAGGATGAACCTCATTCTGTGGACTTAAGTCACCACCCTTATCATATCGCCTGGTTAGAAAGGCCCTATGAGTATGTATTTAATAACTACGTAAGCACTGATGGAGGGGTATAAGAAATGGCAGACGGATAGAGGGCTCATTTCTTCTTTTCTTCAGTGACACACACTAAAGACTCAAGATGTGAATGTGACTTGAAGTGCGATGAATGCTCCTAAACAGAGTGGCCATTATCAGATCTACAGTGGAGGCGTTGAGCTGAGCGACCCCGACGTGCCACTTATTGTATCAGCGTTCATTAGGAAGAGTATATGAAAGAAATAATAGCCCTGAAATGTATTGAAAAATGGAATTATACCATTTTGAACATCCCTCAAACCCAAACAGGTGCTAATGAATTCTCAGTTTTGTAAGCTGTGTATCTTTCACTTTGTTAACAGTGGTTAGACAAGAAAGATTCTGTGAAATACAAAATGTGGGAAGCTATTTGAGAACAGATCAGAGCTGCAGTGACAGTTGTTGTGAGCCTTGGTGCAATTTACTGTTATTTAAGCTAAAATAACACCATGAGAGAAACAACAAATAAGGAAAAAAACGCTAGTAAAACACCAGAAACAATAATAATGAGCTATAAGTTTTCTTCTTTCGCCAGTTTTCTTGGAAAAGTGTGCATGAGTGTACCTGTGCCATTAATCAATTCATGCAATAAACTAAAGGTTTGTGTGTGCACAAATGTGTGACATAAACCGTAGTGTGTTTCTGTATATGTTTCACACAGAATTGGGTTTGTGAATACAGTGGCTCCACACTTCAAAGAGCAGCAATGTTCAGGCTCAGCAGGGAAGTGACTCAGGCCAAAAAAAAGACCATAGGAAGAAATCAAACAGACAGTCTTTTTTTATTTCATTATTTGTTCATCTTTTATTTTCTTTTTGGCCAGCTGGTCTGTCCTCTGCCTCTCATCCCTTCCCCCATCCTTCCTCAAACCTATAGCAACATTCCTGAAACTGAAGTTTCTAGTTTATCTTTGAAAACTTGTTCAAAACAAGTAACATGCAATCAACTTTACCCAAAAACACTTTACATCATACAGATAGGAGCATCCGTAATTCCTCCGAATTGCATCATACAGGCAACATGGCTGGATTTTGGCTTAACTTTTACACATTGGAAAGAACATTCTGAACCAAAGATACGCTTCATATCAACATTTGTGGATATGTGTATATCTACATTATAGTATTATAACCAATTATGGTGGTTTTCAGTCATATCTCTCAGATATTACAGTCGTAAGTGATTTAATGATTTTTATGTTTAGGTTTAGTCACTGATCCACTGAGCCACTTCAACAGGTTTGGTTTAAATATGGCTAAGTGCTTTTATTTCCTAAACCTAAAAATTAACTTGGGATGCAGAATCTGATGGCAAAATCCTGGATTCTGCCACCCCCAGCTTATTCCTGCTTGTTGAGGAATAAGAATAAGAAATGAATGGATGTGGAAAACATTGCAAAAAATTATTTAAGAAGCCGCTGCTACAATTTCTGCCTCAAGGTCTGTATGTATATATGTATCTGTGTATGTATACTGTATATACACACATATATATATATATATATAGTACATACAGTACCTGTCAACATACAATGTCATGGAAAC
>JAPQRN010000021.1:5556222-5571842 GCA_037367275.1 Coranthus polyacanthus
CCTGTCAACATACAATGTCATGGAAACATGATGGAAAATGATAGCACTGGTGACTAGGGACAAAGCTCTGGGAGTGCTTCACGATGTTGTGTTCGCCAGAGGCAAGTTTGATAAACAGTACAGCATTGTAGCAAAGAGAGGTCAGGGGCCAACTTTGAAGAACAAGTCATTTCCATTTTCTGTGTACACTCGAGTTATAGCTGACACTCCAATAGACTGACTTCTTTTGAGTGAGCAGTTGAGAGTTTAGTGTCCTGCTCAAGGACACTTTGACAGGACACCTTGATGTTAATGGACAGCAGTTATTGTTGGGGTCGAAACCAGTGACAGGACCATCTCTTTCACCACCAAGTCAGAGGCAGCGCTGATCGACGAGTGCTGGACTGGAGACAAGAGGTCAGTGGCCATCAACACAGCACACTTCCTTTATGCCCTGGAGTGCTGCAGTTCTCCAACTGATGCCAAATGTGAAGCAATAACCCTCACCACTCTTGTCAAAATAACTGCTATTTTAATGTTATCAGGAATACTAGTTTACGCCATCCTTATATAAAACCTCTAAGTGAGGCTGCAATGTTTTTCTGGTTGATGTTTATGAGAATGCACAATATTAAATATTTTATAGTATTTTATGTTTGGCAACAGTCATAATTTCTCTTTTGTCAGTTTGTAAAATCAAAGCATGACCAAACCAATTACTGTGTTGCTGAATTTCATTTGATGTGAAAATCTAATTGAATGCTCTCATCAGAATGGTGGACCAGTCTGATTGGCAAACTATTAACACAACCTCATGCCCTCAATATTTCTCAACATGTGATTGTTAGATTCTTGAGCAAGTCATTGAGATGCACAGGCATGACTCTCCAGGAGGTATTTCATTTGCAGAGGTAAATCATTTCTTCCCTTTAATGTCTGTGGAACAGACGGAGTGGTGCCTTTGATCACTGCCACAGTGAACATGGCAAAATAGCTGCTGTAAATGAGTCGAAATGAATTTCTAAAACAGCAACTTTTACCCACTAAAGTACAGAGTGCTTTATCTAGTTTTATTAACAATTAGAACTGTTATTGCTCATGACAACAAGAGAAAAACTTCACTCACTGCATAACTTTGAAGCCCCGAGACAAATAAAAAAAAATGGTTATGAATGTAATGGGTTTTCAACTTTTTTGAAAAGATATTACATTCTTTCTAAAACATCTTTATAAACAAATTAAGAATTATTTCATATGTGTACAGAGACATTCTCATATATAAGGTATGGAAAAGATATATTATACACATTATGGCATGAAACAATCTCTGTCTATTCATGTCTTGCCCTCAATTTTTCTACCTTCTCTGACAAAGCCAGACAACAGGCAAAATATGAGGCACGGAGAAACTATCTCTGTCAAGCAGATACAATTAGTATTGATAAGATATGGGCTATGTACCTGCAACAATAGAGCTGCCATTACACACAATGTTCTCTGCCTGTCTTTGGCCTGGCTGAAACAGGCAGGAGGGAGTAGGACTCTGCGATCTGGTGAATAACAGATAAAAGCCCGGGCAATCACAGCAGCCCCACAACATTAAAACCTTTTATAGATTTCTGCATGCTGCCATTTTCTGATGAGAGGGACATTTTCAATGGGTTGTGATTGCTGCTGTCAGAGGTTCGTGGCGCGCTGGTAGATGGAAGGTCTAAGGGGCTCTGTAGATGGAGGGTGAAAGAAAGCCCTCAGTTTTGATCATCAAATCATTTCTACTTGATATTCATTGTCTCTTCCTTAGTCGTGTCTCTTGTGCTTTGCTTTTGTGTGTGTGTGTGTGTGTGTACAGAGAGGAGCGAGGCACTCAAACCTCTTCAAAGTGTGGGTCGGAACAATAAATAATTTCAGAATAGTCAATTCAGAATATTGATTTTTAGCATTACACGTTTTAGCATTAACCCTGATTTTTTTGTTGTTAGGCAATGGTGAAGAATCCAAACAATAAATAAACAATCAACAATAAACACCACATGGAAATCCCAGCACAGAAACTGTTGATATATTAGACTTAAAATGTATATACAATCAGGTGAGTTTGCCAAATTTGTATTTCATTCAGATACTGAGTACTTATATCAGTGTGTTATCACACAGTATGAGAAAGACCTGGTAAAAATGTACTGTAAAATCCCATCCAAGCTACATTATGATCAATAATTCCAAATGTACAATAATTTGATCACTTTCCAATACTCATTATTAGTAGTTATAATCAGTCCACGCACTCTCACTGTAATTCATTTCCCAACGCTATCAGGGTTGTCTTTAAACGCATCTTTTCTCACATTACATCTTTCTAGCCAGTCGTGCTTGTTGTGATGATGATGTAAATAACTTCTGAGAGTTTAGCCTAGTTACTATTTCCTGAGAGAGATTGAAACCCCAGACTGAATGACAGGAGTAAGTGAAAAAGAAAATATGAGTTATCGCACCTAATTTTAAAGTAACAATCTCAAAGATTCCACTTGTCATTTTGCTGGCATCTAGTGGCAATAATTGGTAATGGAAGGTTTATTATTGACCTGCACTTCCCAGAGATCCAAAGCATCGCATATGTGACGTCATCGTGTGTCGTCAGCTGGCCGTTGCTAATCACAGATGCTGCAGCCAACAATGGCAAATTCACAACTTTAAGTTAGAATTTTCAAAAAACTTCTGTTGTTGGATCACAGAAGGTAGTTTTAAGGGTTTTTTTAGCTGATAATATAGTTATTTAAGATAGAGCGTTTTTGAAAATTTACTCCGAATTTTTTCTTCCGCTAGCGGCTCTCAGAAGCAGTAAACCTCTCCCAGCCATCAACACAGCACTGTGCGGTCAGCGCAGCCCTTATCTTGACAAGTCTTTTAGAAAAACGCTACTGTCTTATCTGTAGTGGTTAAACATGATATATATATCTCGTTTTGGATATATTTAATTGGCATTCTTTGGCCTCAGTCAAAATTGTGATTTATTCTCTGTAAGTTCTTCGTGGGCAGATCAGTTCAACTGACGGCAAAGTTGAACTTCGTAACGTTGTACATTTATTTAACTTTAACGTTGTACTCGGGTGCTGTCTTTACACTTTCTGCTGACCCAACAACAGCAGTATCATGATATTATACGTTTTCTTTCTCTGAATGAGAATGGACAAAATAAAGCTGGAAACACCAAAACAGCTGGCACAAAAAATATATCGGTACAAATGGCAACCGACACAAAAATAAGTAAAGCTACTCCTCTCTAAAAGTATTAACATTTTATATAAAGGTGAATCAAGTAAACTATTAAGTCTACTTAAAGCAGACAAGTTACCAAAGCATGATCCAGTGTAAGAACCTACAGACGTATTAATATTACATCATATATTAAGTATTAATATTGTGTTTTTTAAATGAAAACACAGAGGGGGTTATGTTTGTGTTTTATACACCACAGTGAAGATGTGGAGACTGGAGTAGACATGTATTATAAGATGAGCTCAAATGGTGACAGTCCCACCCATGACCATTCTGTGTCCTCCCGTCCGCCGGAGTCTGGACTCCCGAGTTGAACTTGCAAAGTCCGGTCACTATGGTGATGTCACACACATCATTACTGTGCGCAGATGGTGATTTTTTTCACAGGAATGTTACTACTTTAACTCCCTCCTTCCCACCTTTGATCACCCTTGGCATTTATTTCTCTAGTGCTAGCTTGCAGTTGTGTTGCAGCTTGAGGCGTTACTACTGCAGTCTGTAGACGTTAACTTACCCACGTTACGGGAACTTCCATGAAGTTTGAGAGAAAAGCAAACGCTGAAGACATGACAGAATCCTAAAATGACAGTGTTGTTTTTTCTGTCTGTGACCTACATCGTGCATGTATTGCAGGCGTAGCCACTAAAAAGATACATGCAGCAGCATATCGAGCTATGTCTTTATGTGTCCAGTGTAGCCCTGGCGCTACAGATACTAAAAAGGCAAAGTTTATTTTTTCTGCTCTACACTGATACGACATTACTGTTTATATGTGAGAATTTGAGTGAGCTTCATATCATGCAGCTGCACAATCTAATGCAACCCTATGCAACCGCTCAGCTAAACATTCTATGCTTTTTTTTTTTCTTTTTTCTGTGGCAAGTGTATCAAAGAGTTGTTGATTCAACTCAATAGTAAATTTTAAATTTGTCAGTGTTGCGCTGTATTGCTGTTTTCTTTTCAGTTCAGTGTGAAGTGTGAGTAATTAGTTTTATAGATAAATATTTCACATACCGCATGAAAGAAAATAGCAGCATCACCTATGTCAGTGTTGCCATGTACACTCCAGTGGGTCTGACATCCGCTTTAAAGGCTCGGTTTGCAAGATCAAAGGTCCTGCTCTCACTCCACAGCTCCACTTGGCATTCACAGTCACACTTTGTGAGCAGCACCGACAGCTAAGACACCATACTGGTAACATGAAACAGACTTCTATCTTTAGTCCTGTCTCCATATATTATGAACAGAAAAAGAAATTGCTTTATCTTGTTTGAGTCAACAGAGAAGGATGTGATCTGCATATTATCTGACCGCATACTTTGGTTTTATTGCAAACAAAAAGATGAATGTTGACGAAGTTTTATGTGGATTTTTATGATAGAAAAATGTACCGGGTGTACATGTCTGACAGTCTCTACAACAAGCAGAATATGAAATGAGGCTGTGTCTTTAATCAAATCAAATCAAAAATGCAATATCCATTTTCGAAAAAAAAGAAAGAAAAAAAGATAAAGATACCTGACATTTATCCCTTTACAGTCCAAAAGGAGCTAATCATATTAGAGCAAAGATATCTTTATTTTTTTAAGCTTATTCATAATGCTCTCTATTTTCATGTCCAAAACTAATTTCTCAGTCAGTGTGATATTTTTTTTTTTAATTGTAGGTATTCATTTGGAAAAAAACATCTTTAAACAGTCATATCATGTGTTTCAAGTAATTTATCAAATGTCACAAATCAAATTGCTTGCCATTTTTTTTGCATAATACAGTGGTATGATGAATTTAGATATCCCAATTGAATATTTAGTGTTTAACTACTAGAAAAGTGAGGCTGACAGGCGACACAGTGTAAATTAAAATATTGTCCAGTCGCCTGAAACTGCTCTACAATAATTTGATTTTCTGAATGTCATTTGGTTTTTCATAACATAAAAAACAGAGTTCTCACATCATGTAGTTAACCACTTCTCTATTATAACCCCTTAAGCCTTGGGCACATAGGTTATACTGAAACTGGAAAATGCAAGAGATGAAGATGCTATGCATGAGAAAAGCTACCATATAGTAACAAAAATAAAATAAACTAAAACTCTTTTCTCTAACCCTTCTCTCTCCATCGCTAGTAATTTCCCCCCTACCTTCTTTCATCCCCTCTCCCTCCCCAAGCCAGCCATGTTTGCTTAGAATTATACCAAAACCACTGAGCCCAAGCCTGTAATTCCATACGATTTCCCAGTATGCATAATCCTCCTCTTCCCCCTTCTTCCACATTCCAGAGCACCGTCACAGGAGTGCTATAAGGGACAGAGGCAGTAATCCGGAGGGAGAACAGCACAGGTTCATCAAATCCTCTGATCTGACACTTCATAATCGCAAGGGGGTCTTTTTTTATCTTTGCAACAAGATACCACAATAGCAGAACATCCTGTGGTGACTCCTTACCAAAACCGCCTCCCCATATAACAAGTCAGTCCTTATCAGAGCCCACGAGAGCCTGATAGCTGACGGTGTTCATCCTCAAATCCACTGCAAAGGTTCGAAGGTCACATGATCCCACTGGTCAGGTTCCTCTTATCATGCTCTGACTTGAGAGGGTGAACTACTCTGGGCTGTGGAGCTCCAAGATGTAAAGCAGCATAGGCTAACACAATGGGGAATTAATTTGTGTGAAGCCTAACCGTACTGTAAGCAGATATTAGCAGTTTTGAAAACTGTGTTTTGCTCATTTATAATTCATTTGCGTGTTTACGTTCTTGTGCAGCAAGTGTTATGTGAGTGCAAAGTTTTAAAAAGGCTTTAATTACGTATTGCTGGGCTTGCTTTAAATGCCAGTTATGAGGTGCACAAACACAACTCTTTGACATGTCAATTAGTTGAAAGCCAAACATGGTCCAAAGTACAACTTACACATGTCTGATGTAGGAGTTTACGCTTTCCAGTAGCACGATCTGTAGATAACATCCTTAGATCTAGTACATTTGTGAAGTGTAACTGTTGGATGTATTTTGCATTAAGCAGTTAGATTTTTCATTGAGAAATATGAAATACACTAAATACATTTTTGAAGATTTCTGATAGAGGGATTTGAACACCATGGCGGAAAGCCATATCGAACACAAATTATTAATTAAAGGCAAGATGTTCTTAAGGGTGTTTTTTGAGGTTTCATATCTAGTAGAATAGTCCTTCAATCATTTAAACCTAAGATGTGTGCCAGAACTATAATATTGTCACTGTGTACAGTATATACATTTACAATAAGTACACTTTATTTATGTAGTGCTTTTCAAAACAGCAGTTCCAAAGTGCTTCACGGTCAATAATGAAATCCATAACTGTACACAAGAACCACAGTAAAAGCTGTTTAGAAAAACAAAACGTATAATTGTTGCACAGAAATGCGTAATCCCATTCAGCCATATTTCAGAGTCTCAATAACCTTCAGATAAGTATCATACATTATGCAGACGTATAAGGTGAGTTATAAGCTAGTTTTTTTTAATTGATTTGCTGATGTTAAAAATGAAGAATCAAAGCTATGGCTAATTGTAAATTTAGAAAAGCTTTGCAGCAAATGCATCCGCATGCCTCCCTCACAAGCAAAATAAGTTGTATTTTTGTTTGTTTCATCTCTGAGTAACAAAAAAAAGAATATAACAATCATGAAAGCCTTTTTCATAATCCCCCCTGCTCACACCGGGGACCGTATTGGAGCAGTGTCTTGCAACATCTGGCTACAGCTTAACCTTCCCCCTCAGCACCCGTGAGCCCAGGGGCACATAGCGCTATACACATACACATGCACACACATGCCTCTAGGGTGTAATGCACAGTGACTACAAAGTGATTTTACACAGCGACCGTGTGCGGTGCCATACAGTGTGTGTGCCTGTAAGTCTGCTGATGGTACTCTGTGTCTGTGTAGTGATGCCAGTAGTCACACACCAGGCTGTCAAAGGCAATGCTGTGCTCTGCCTGATAGTCCAGCAGCTTCACATCCCCAACCGTCCCCCTGTTCACTTCAGTCCAGGAAGCAGAACACAGCTGCTGCTGCACCAGTGCCCACTGGCAGCCACTCCTGAGAGATCGCATAGCCAGGAGTTCAAGGGTGAAACAATGGTGAATGCTTCAGTTGAATGTCCTATGTCAACACTTTGTTTGAGCACTGTGCCGCTGTGCCACCACGGGGAACGATTTTAAAAGACAGACTCAGTGTTTATTTCGTGTATTTCCTCTTCACTTACATGGCTGTTTCAGAGTATCATCTGACTGAATATAAACCTGTGTGTGTTTATTTGGGTGCTTTTTTGATATTTTTCACAGTTTCATATTTCACTTTTTCATTCGAGTTTGTGGCATCACTATCAAATACAAGTTTTTTTGGCACCTGAACATTCTCAGTGACAGCTGTGTGGGAGAAGTCTTACACTGAGAACAGAAAAGGTCTCCTTCTCTTAAAAAAATGCCTCTGGGAGAAAAAGAAATCCCTGTGTCCTTTCTATTCATTGACCTTCTATTCATTCTCAGGAACTGCAAAAAATGTGGATAATAACTAAAAGAGAAGGGTTACTTTTGAACCAAGTGTACCAGAATACACATTCATATTCCACCCGGGCCCTTGTTGCTTTTTGTATAATGTTTTAAATAGCCATAATTCCAGTTCACAGTCTGGAGCAGCAGGCAAGGCTGAAGAATGATATAATTGGTTGTTTTATGCAGCTCGCCCTCTGCTCCTTCTCACTGCTGGCACATCTATTTCATCCAGTGGTGCTTTTAAATAATCAATACACCCTGAGGCCTGATGCATTTAATACACCTTAAAGAGCAAATGACACACAGGGCTTGTTTTGGAGTCTTTAGACACAAGGGGACATACGACTATATATTTAGTCCAGAGTTTAGGGGGGAAGTAAAGCATATCAAGACTGAAAAGAAAATTAAAAAGAATCAGATGGTGTGTAAAAGCATTGTACCCAAAATCTTTTAAGAAAAAAAAGTTTGACTACACTGAAGATGTTTGCTGTATTTCCACCGTCATTGGGATTCAGAAGGCACATTGAGGTTATACCCCGGTGGACCTCTGCCTAACGTTGCTGGTTACATATATTGTGAAGTAATCATCAGGTCATCAGGTCTCTGCAGGATATTTTGCATCCCTTCACACACACACACACACACACACACACATCAGACACAATGTTGGCAGGTGATTTATTTTTGTGTGTGGATGAAATAGCAAAAATGCTTAAAGTGCCACCGCCAATGCACAATCAAGTTTCTCTTTTCATGTTCCTTCAGTGTGTCATTCTCTCTTCCTAATGATGTCTGTGCAGAGTCTGACACTCTCTGACTTTTCTCACATTCATCTGCTAAAGTGGGAAAGTTTTTCTGCACTTACCCAAAATCAGAGTTTCGGGTGTGCACTTAGGAACATCAATGACATTAAGCATGTTTTTGGCAGAAACTGTGTTCTGGTAGGAAAATGCAAAGTAGGACCATCATACACTGAAAAGGGACATTTAGGAGAGTGAAGCCCTATTCACAGTGGACTAGTACTACCTGTGAGCCTCTGCTAATTTGTAATAACTGCGGAAGTCGTCTGTGATCGTAATCCCGTCCCTCTGACTGATATATTTTTATATATGACGTCATCGCATTATTAATACTGAAGCATTAATGCTGTGGCAGCATGTTACTGTTGAAGCTGCTGGAATGTGGAGCTAGTTTGAACTATTTTACACCCACTTTCATATACAAGGACACCAGATAAATCTGAGGACTCCTCACATGATTAATGGAAGAGGAAATAAGAAAAAACAAACTTCTGATACACAAATCTCTTTGGGGATATTGGGCTTTTACACTAATCTTGGTTTGTTTGGTGAGATTTTGGATGATTAGAACAGTTATTCAAATAAAAACAAGTGAGACGTTGAAAGGGAGAAATCACGATTTGGTGCAGCTGCAGAAGACAGAAGGTTGGAAAACACTGGTTTAATCTTTAACAATGTGTTGTAATATTGAAAAACCTTGATAAATGAACCATTGTGTAAAATGTTAATGTGAAAAGTAACTGAAGCTGTCAAATAAATGTAGTGGAGTAGAAAGTGTTATATTTCCCTCTTGGATTTAGTTTATATAATGAATGGTACCTAACAAATGTACTTAAGTACACTGATTGACTAATTACTTATTTCCCACACCTAGAAACCACCAGTAGATGAATGGAAGTAAAATGTGAGAGAAAAGTTCTTATTGAGCTTTGGTAAAAACTATATATCACATACAAATCATTAATCAAAGTACAGTATTTTTATTAATAGAAAAATACTAAACATGTTGGAAGGAGATCTTTAAGAAATCCCGTTCAAAGTTTTTGCTTTACATATGGGCAAAGTCTAGACTTTCATCTGTCTGTGAATGTGGGATGATAAGGAATAGATTTTTGTCACTTTTAAACCTACTTTACATGCACCACAGCTCACGAATACTTACTCTCAAGCTACTTCTGTGATTTGAACCAGTTGTGAAAAAACACCTGGGACTCAGTTGCCAGTTTGTAGAGAGTGAATATTGTGAATGCACAAAAGCTTGATTCAGAGTTAAGATGTCACATTTATGAATTTCTAGCGTTCATCTTGGCACCTTGCTGTTTCACATATTTTTTTCTTTGGTATAAAAAAGGGAGTCGAAGCCTGTGTTATATCATTAATGGTGAATATGCAATTTCCTTTAAAAATCTCAGTCTGTAGAGTTTTTCCCAAGGGGCAATTGTTTCAATACTTCATACTGACTGGTGGGAGTAGAATAATGTGTCCTACATTGAGTAATGTCGAACCAAAACTAGCAGCAAACACTTCTGCACCTAGTCATTTTTCATTGTGTGGCTTAAAAAGGTTTCATCTGCTCCTGGACAGCCTGATGTCAGCTGGAGTTTAATCGTCCGAAAGCGGGCACAGCAGGACAGAACCAACAGAGACAAATGTCTCAGTTTAGTATGATCACTGGCAGATCTGGAGCATTTTCTATTTGTATGAGCCTTATAGAGCTTCATGTACTGTACCTCCCCTCTCTCTCTCTCTCTCTCTCTCTCTCTCTCTCTCTCTCTCATTCTCCCTCACTTTCTCTGTTGGGCACTGCATTATTTAGTGTACCAACTGAAGATTTATATGTAGTAAACAGCGGATATTAGCCTTTGGCTTGAGTAGACCAGATGGCTGATCAATATCTCTCAGTCCATTCATGATGAGTGAAGGGGATTCTATTATTTACAAATGAGGCAGCAATTGAGTAAAGTATGATGCTCTGATACTCACACACATGCTTGTGTTACTTGTTTTATTTCTAAACCTGACTTTCAAATGCACATCTCAGCTTGGACGAGTGTCTCTCTATCTGTTTTGTTTTGTTTTGTTTTTTTCCCCATCCCTCTCTGTATCCCCCTCCCATGTTCCTCTTTGGCCGTAACACACTCATCTGCACGAGATAAAAAGTGTCCCTCGCTCAAACTGACCTGTGTAAAAAGAAAAAAAAAACTCAGAATAAACTAAAGTTAGAAGTCAAACAAAACAAAAACAAAAAAAACACAAGGTTGTCAAATTGTTGAACAACAGCCTGCCAACTGGCTCCAGGAGGGTGGATGGATTGGTGGTAGTGGAGTTTGGGGATTCCCTTGCTGCTGTCAAAGTGCTGCAAAGCCATCCATCAAGTCTATTTTTATGGGACTAAAGAGCTAAACCACAAGCCTGGGGGAGGATATTAAGGGCCTGACAATGGGAGCTGAGGCAATTGATCTATTTAAAACAGCTATGGTAAAGCAGCAGTGCAGCACAAGATTTGTGGCATTTCCATTTACTCCTGCTTTTTGCAGCTCTTGATTAGATCTGAATGGCCTGTAGGTAAACATTGTCAGTAGATCCTATTTACTCCCTCTGAGTACCAACATTTTCAAAGGAGTGCAAGGAGGTCTCCAGTGGCTGCCAGAATTGGCAACCTTATTTGTTTGCCTTTCGTGCTTTTACAGTCCTGATTAGGGGAAGATTACTCTCCCAGAAGATGTAATTGCCAAACACACTAATTAACTGTCTAGTTTTAATGTTGTATGCATTACTGTTATTGGGCATTACTTTATAGAACAATATCACTTTGATTCATTTTGAGGGTTTTGTCTTGCTTTTGTTATTAAATTGCTTATTTATGTTTATTTATCTGTCTGTCTGTGTTTTAATGCCATTCCCAGGGAAAGAAAAAAGTTTCAATGATATTTAAATGTCAGACGAGCGTCCTTGCTCTTCTACAGTGTGTATGGGTGCCTTATAACAACGACTGTTCTTAATTGTTGACATATGGGTGACCGCGGTTGGAAGTTTGCATACACCTTGGCTAAACGCATTCAGTTTTTCACTTTCGTTTTGATATACATTTGTTCAGTTAGCCCTGCTCCTTTTTTTGATGATGTGGAATTTCACAATTATAGTAAAGTAATAGTACAGTAGTAGTACAAAATAGTAGTAAAGTTTTCACTTTCAGCTTTTATTTACATTATCACATTGTCAGAGGGTCAAATACACAAAGTTCATTGTGGCCTGGAAGCTTCTAGAGAGCCAGTCGACATTATTGGAAGGCACCAAGAAACTACTATAAATGTCTGAGGTGACTGGTACAAAAGTATCTCTATCCGCAGAAAAAAAAAAACCCAGACAAAACCTGAAAGGCTCAAGGAGGAAGCCACTATTCCAAAGCCAGCATAAAAAAAGCACGCCCAAAGTTTGCAAATTAGCACCTTTTGGATGAATGTTCTCTGGTTAGAGACAAAAATAGGACTGTTAGACTGTCTCATTTGTTGTATTTAGACCATCCCACAAGTGTTCTGGTGATCCAGCTTTAAATTATTGCTCCATTGATAACATTTTATAGCAAATACAAGGCTTTGATGTCTGCTGTGCCTGGCTTTGATTGACAGGTGTTCATTACAGCTTTCTCACCTGCCAAACCAGACTTTCAGAGCTTCTGATGAATCAATTAAGCATATTTTTTCCCCTGACACCTCGGCAGTTGTTAGTTCATAAGTTACAGTAAATCAGTAAGCTAGCATTTGGCATTAGCTCATGCATGACCTCTCACAGATGGCTCTGACCCTGCAGTTCTGCTCCTTTTGTCCAAATATGGTCATATCTGCCTCCAAAGGCCAACATGGTTTCAAAACAGCAGTTCAAAAATCAATGGGTGACGTCATGGTGCCTCCGTCCACTTCTTCTATGCAGTCTGTGATAAAACTGATGGCATCTTGAAGAAAGATCATTTTTGTGGATATTTTGAAACTTCATCTTTAGACTTCAACCAGGAAATGAAAGCGCGGATACAAACGGACCTTTGAGCAGGGCAACGATCCTAAGCATACATCCAAAATGTTAACAACTAGGCTCAAGGCCAACAAAGTAAAAATGCTTCAGACTAGTCATCACGAACCCAAAAGAAAAATTGTGGGTTGAACTGACAAAACAGGTACAATTCAAACTTCTATATATTATTATTCTGAAATTTGACTTCAGCAAAATATATCATTTGAGCTAGTGTAGGAAATGTAAACTGAAATGAATTGTGTAAAGCTGAGTTTGAATGCATTAGGTAAGGTGTGTGTAAACTTCTGAACTCAAATGTAAGGTTGAAGTAGGCAGGGACATGCCATTATTGACAATGTCACATATGTGCTCCATAGTGAGTTCAGGATGATGCCTTCAGGGGTGGCTATGCTAGTAATAGTCTTACTCAAAACAATCAAAAGACACCTTGGCTTCATTCCAGAGGCAATAAGATTATTAAATAATGTCCTTCAGAGGAATGGGAAGTGACCTCGTAAATGTAAATATTGAACAATTGCGATTTATGCACTTATAATGAATCAGACGGTAGATGTATACTGTATATGTGTATATACTGTAGTCTATAAACATCATCCAAAAGTAGAATTAATGATAATAACATTTCGTATTACAACGCCAACTCCTGTGTCAAGATGATGAGTCCTGAAATCAAAGGTGATTTCTCAAAATCAACAATGTGCTCCACCAAAATTGACGTGCCAATTCTCAGTTTTCATCCAACGAAATCCTGGGGTTATTTTTATTAACAGTGAAAATACAAATGGAGAAATTGTTAAATATTCCAGCCTCTAAGCTGAGTGGCCAGGTTAGAATATAACAGAAATCCACTTATGATGTAGTTGTGGCTGTTGTTACGGAAACAAGGAACAATACAGTCTTTTTTGGTTCAACCCAGAAAAAAAAAAGCCCTCCAGGTTGAGCTTTATTCATAGAAACACCTCGGAGTGAATGCAAACCAATATGTGTGTGTATAAGTCAAATTTCGTTTATTTCTATTGCTACTTGTATTTCTTCTATTTCCCCTGTGTTTTGCTTCGAATGTGAATGTACTTTGTGATTTAGGATTATGCTGCCCTGATCTGTTATGTCTCTATTATATTCAACAGAAAGAGAGAATCACTCATGGTTTGCTGCAGAGCACAGATGGGCTCTCACAGAAAACCAAGGAAATATTACATGAAGGAAATGTCTCTGAAACTATCCTCCAGAGAATGGACAATTCTCTCTGTGTTGCCTAGGAAAAGTCCACGTCTATCTCTTCATGGGACTTTTTCATGAAATGTGAGCAGAACAAAATTGTGTGCAAACTACTCCATTTTGGAATTACATTCTATTTCTCATTAATGGCTCTGTATGAGTAGCAAAGTGAAAAGGAAGGCAGTGGTTGTATGTAGTAAGTACAAAGTCAGTGTCCTGTCCTGTGTCTTTGCTACTCACCTTCACTGTGAACCTTCTGCTCACAGTAAACCCACTCTCTCTCGCAGGGAATGAATATTAATAAACAAAGCCAGTCCACAGAGGTGTCATGTTCAGAAATGAACCAAGGTCAACACAAATTAGACAAAGCATATAAACACAGGGTAATTACATTAAATGTAATTAAAGCAAGATGAGACTTGATCATGTATGATAGATCTGGACAGTGTTACATGGGTAACTACGTGGCTTAATCCATCGCTTTAAGCATTGATTCAGCTTCATAGGCCTGCAGGTAAGGTTAGTCTTTGATGCAGATTGCAAAAATGATTTTTCTCTAACCATTCTTCAGTATGGTTAGCTTAATTTCAACCATACCTTAACCATAGTTTATGTTCTATAACCAGTGTCCAAATTTTAGTCACTTTGATTTGGTGTCACAGAATGTGCAGGGAGCTCAGTATTACTACACATTCTTTGTGAAAAGCGGACGTAGCCTCCACCCATTTGTTTGTGAACTTGAAGCCTCGAGGCTGGTATTTGGGTGTCACGATCTTAGATTTCTGGAGCCAGAAGTGACCGTATTTAGGCAAGTGGGTGGAGCTGGGAACGTTTGGTGAAATGTACCTACGCTAAATTAAATTGCTGAAAATACTGACCACACTATTGTGTTGAACCATAGACTGTATATGACGAAAGACATTGTGATAGCCCTCGGAAAGTGCACGTTTGGTTCCAGCCTCAAGTGCCTACTTAAAGGACTGCAATTCTGCATTGGCTTCTTTTTTTCAGGCTCAAAGGTTACCGCTTGAACATTGCGTTTTCTCATTAACAATATTAAAAAGAATATCCTCGCGGCATTTGAAATAAAATATTACTTATTTAAGATGTTTTTTTAATAGGATTGTTTGTTGAATTATGATCCCGTAATTGACCCTACGTTGAAAGTATTGAAAAGTCATCTGAAGAAGAACCAAACCAAGTGAACCAAGCAGCAAGTGAAATCAAATTCCAATAAAAGTCACAATCACACATTTATGTAGTTTTGTCTGAAGTTTAATTGTGATTCTTTAAGAAGCTAAAATAAAACGTGACACCCTAGAATTTAAAGCTTGACATTCAGTGCAATGCGTAAGGATAATTAGTGAAGCATCTTTACAATAATTAGATTATTTAAATGGCTGCATTGCTGCAGTTTCAGTGTGGACGCAGAATGAGAAGCAGTTTGTTCTGAGAATTTTGGCCTACTCGACGAGAATATCATTGTCAGCCAGTATGTGGTTTACACTGTTTCAGGCAATATATTATAAAGCTGATCTTACTGTCCCAAAATGCAATGCAGTGATGGCCAACACTTCCCCACTGATGGCACCAACATGTTAATCTGCTTGGAAAAATGCTGCAGAAAATGATTTCTGGCTTCTTTCTGTGGACTTCATGTTCCTTCATTTGGCAGCAACAGTGTGCTTACTTTTAAATCAAACCAGTCTCCTTTTAACTTTTTTTGCAGCTCTGTGGGAGGAGACACACACACACACACACACACACACACACACACATATA
>JAPQRN010000021.1:5578409-5599298 GCA_037367275.1 Coranthus polyacanthus
CATTAAAAGTAAAAGTGTGAGGCTAAACCCAAATACAGTATACTCACTTTTTCTTCTGGGCAAGTGGACAGGTTCAAAGAAATCCTGAGTGTCACTTCAAAGATCTCTTCATCTCCTTGAGGTTTCCTCTTTTCATGTCCTGTTTGGCTTTTTACTGTTTAAAGTATGTGCTCAGACATGCAATGTTCTATCCATCCTACAGCTGGCTGCGTCCAGTTTGTTGTTCAATCGGAATATGACACAAAATCGAAGTTTCACGAAAGCAAGCGTCTTAGATGTAACCTTTGCTGAGAGGTGTATAATCAGATTTGGATGGAATTTTACACTTACACTAATTAAGCCAGTTGTTATAAATTCTAGGTTCTAAGAGACATCATAACCGGAAGATTTGGATATTAAACCGGCTGACAGCAGAATAGTTTTCCTCACACAATTTATCAGTAATAAGTACATATTCTGGACTTTTAACAGTTGTTTTATACAGGTTCTTCAGGTAATTCAATTTTTAAGCCACACGATTGCCATTAGTGAGACTATTAAGAGTTTTTCTTATTCAAAATGAGTTGAGAAGGTGAGCAGACAGTAAAATCAGCTTCACTGCATTTCTTATTCACAAAGGACGTGTTAAAAGACTCAAATGCGTGGCCCTGAGCTGACAGTGACATTCATCTCAGCCACAAATGTGACCGTATGTAGGAGAAAAAGAGACTATGCCTCACTTTCCACCTTACAGCTCTTAAACTGGTGCTTCTACTCATATATCGAAAATATCAAGAGCATTGCCCGTAGCCTGGGTTTTCAAAGAGAAAGGTTTAGTAGTTAAAAAGTTTCTCTTCTATTAGAACATTTGAAAAAAAATACAGAAGTGAGAAAAATCTGTTTTCTAAAAGCAAGAGAAGAAAAGATTAGCGTGTTCTATGGAAAAAATATTAATGTAAAGTTAAAACAAATTTGTTTTAGTTTTAATTTTTTGCTACTATTGGGCGGAAAGATAACATGCAACGCTGGAGGAGGGAATAAGTGGTCTTACTCTTTTGGATAGATATATGAGACATTTTATTTTACAATTTTCCTCAATCACAGTGCGAGAGCAGCTGGCTGATTGCCTTTTTTCACTGATATCTGATGCTGCATCTCTGGGGGGGACTTTAATTTTCACTCCCCAACATCACAACTGTTCAGTGAAAATCACTTTCTAAACTCAGTCAGTCATCCTACTCACTGACAAGACGGGCCATCTAACTGAGCGTTATGGCATTGTTAAAGCCTATAAATGTACTTGTGAGATTATGGAGCTACCATTGTAACGATGTAAAAAATGAGTACCTTCTGCCATAGAGGCATTGCAGGCTCTCAAGAGACTAAATTAGCATTGTTTTCTATCTTTATGCAGTGATTCATAATAGTAAAGGTGTGTTTTCTTTATTGCAATCCAGCAGTTTATATGTTCCAATATTGCTGGTATATTCTGGCCATTGGCAATTGGAGAAATAGATTATTGGAACAGCGATACCAAGATAAGAATCCAACCTGGGTCTGCCTTTCACTGCTCCCTAGGCTGTCATTGAGAAGTGTAAAATTTTCCATAATTTACATTTTAACACTTCCTGAAAGACACAGACCCATTAAGAGGCCCTCAGGAGGAGTTGCCTGTGGTTTATACTTTTATGAATCTTCCAGAAGGGTTTTTACAGGCTCTGCCTGGCTGCATGTGCCAGATAGCCCCCACAGCTACAGTGAAGCATATAAAAAGAGAATGGTAATTAACGGAATAAACAACAACTTAGGAAGGGATAGAGTGATCGTAACATTACCTCTTAGGGAGCAGGGTATTTATTAAAAAATAGTGTGGAAGGTCAGGCAGAGAAATTTGAGGTCAGAACTGACATTAAAGCGTGGCAATCCTGATGCTTTAGGTAATTAATTTTTTCGTATTTGTGGTCACTGTATATTTGCCACACCGATGCTCAATTACCAGAGTCAAATGCATGTGTTTTTACTACTGTAATTGGAATTGTAAATCAGTCAAACAATGTATTAAATAGCTAATGATGAACAGTTTTGCACTGTCGATCAGACATAAAAAAATAACTGGAGAGTCTTTTACTACTATATTCTAACACTTATACAAATCAGTGCATCAATTAAAAACTGTTTCTACATTTACTGACTATGAATCACATTGTTCGTTGTATCTCTGCCAATTCTATCTCCAGTTTCACTTAAATATTGACTTTTATTTTAACGTTCATCATATCCTGATGAAGAGCAACTCATAGTATTTAACAAGCAAACAAAAGATACTCATTCAACTGTAACCTTTTATTCACCTTTTATTTGACTGTAACTAAAATTAGCCATGACCCTGATTTCCAGTTGAATGGTCTTCTTTTATATGCCTGATAAATTGGAAATAGTAATTGAGGCTTCACATTTTGATGCCCCCTTCAGTGTACAGAAGATCCTTTTTTTTTACAGGAAACACCTGAGATGCAGACCTTCTTCGCCATGCATGTTGCAGTATTTCTTACTCTGTGGTCTTCTTGAAATTTGAAAAAGAAGAGAGTGTTCCATTTTATTTATTTTTTTTAGACGCCATGTATATTTTGTTATTTTGAAGCAATTTTGAGTTTTGCTGGCATTCTGTTTGCCACAGTTGGTGGCTCAGGTGGCCTTCATCATGTTTTCGAGGGTCATTTATACTAGTTCTCTGAAGTTACGAGTGAAAGAGAAAGAAAAAGACATTTCAGACCCAAATATGAAAATGCTGTCGCATGAGGCCCAGTGACGTGCAAATTTTCAACAAGGTTTCAACTTTGTCTTGTGGTACAATTTTACAGGGGAAATCCTATGCTCATCCAGAGAAAATACATCATAAACCCAATATACATGACAGCCAGGAACTATTTTCAACACATTTGTGTAAATGCCAAATCTGTGATACATTAACATTCACAAAGCACTAAGGGGCTTCTTTGGTGTTTGCTCACTGATTCCCTTTCTCTCTTCAATATTCAGTGTTACAGCTCAGCTCACATCATCCAGCAAGAAGAACGTGCAGACAACCTTTCTTTCTTTTAACCATTACCACCTGGCAAGCAGTCCTCAGTGATCCTTGTTTTTCAAAGAATGCAGCTAAGTCTCTTACTCTGCATACCTCTCAGGAGGTCTGAAAAGACGTAAAGAAGACAGAAGTCCTTCTCTGCAGTACGTGGTTGGAAAATTACACTTGGGAAAGGATTTGAAGAAGTAGCGCTGAGATGAATGGACAAACTAAGTCGTACAATTTTCTTTTTCTCTCTGGAACAAAACTACAAGAAATACTTACCATAAGTCTTCTCAGACCCTGAACTGCATTACACTTTATCTCCTTTTACTTTAACAAGACAAGCTGTTTGTTAGGCTCATTGGTGTGTAACTAGGTGAAGGTAAAGGGATGGAAAGTACAATGAAACAGAACACTGCACATACTCATCATGCACAATGGACCACTTCTGAAATGTAAGGGATCGTGTGTCATTTTGTTTCATGTACCTTAACTAAATATTGTTTGTAAAACTTTATTAAAGCACGTAAAACACATTAAGTCATTTTGGTTGATTTTTAAGTAACTGGAGTAAAGGAGTGGCAGTAGTTGCTTTGCAAGATTTTCTGATTTTTTATAAGATGATATATCTTAATATTGATGTTAACTTGTGACAACTACACACATGGTACATGGTCTACCCACTGAGCAACGTCTTCAGTAAATAGCTGTTCTACGGTTCTATGATTGCAAATGCCAGAGCAAAAAAAATGACACCACGGAGTTGTACTGTAGTTATATAGTTTTAATTAAAAAGCAGTTATAGTTACTTATAAAGCACACAACCGTCCTGTGTTATGTACCCCGCGGCCTCATAAGCCCTAAAAAGACAGTTTAATATTAGTAATTCATATTATTGATGTTGGTTATACAGCACTGAATAAATGGATGTAATGCAGTAGTGATATCATATTGACCCAAATATGTTTAACCCTGATTATAAAGCATGCACACTCTCTTTTATTCCAGTGACTGTTTTCAGGAAAATACTTTTTCAAGATGTGTCACACTTTTATACCCCAAAGGTCCTCTAAGGGAAACTTTTCTGAGATACTATTATTCTAAGAGAATTATTTTCCCTGAAGTGTTTCCTCTCATAAAATTGAAACATGAAATCATAGCACTGAATTATAACTCTGTTCAACTGTTGAACACTTTTAGGATTGCCTAACATACGCACTATTATAATAATGTCAACTATTAACGCAGTACACGTACTATGGCTTTAATTGTTTCTCTTTCAATTGTTGTCACTTTGGACAAAAGTGTCCATGAATAGACTAGCAATATTTAAGCTACAAACAGCCTTGGTGAACAGTCCCAGAGTGATCAGCAAAGGGACAGAGAGACCAATCAAAGGCTTTCTGGAGGCCTCTCTGAAGGGTCTTAGTCGTTCACCTGCTGGGACATTGGCGTGATACATATGTTAGCGGTGCCTAGGTGGCACACAGTTCACATTAACCAGATGCTGGAATGCCAGCTTCAATCACTTTGACAAGCTGCAGGCATGTCTGGCTGCACCTGCTGCTGCGCCACACTGTCAGACACCGACACAGATTAACAAATCATATGATTACAAAGGAATGAATAATATGCAGGAGTCCTGTCTTGTTTAAATGTCAGTGTCATCAAAATTTAAAAAAAGACAAACTTTGGCTTTCTCTAAATCAAAAGTGACAATGTAGGTAACGGTATGTTTGCGGCCTCTTCATATACAGCATTTTTGTATCTATAAATTTTGATTTAAAAAGTTATTTTGAGGCTTTGGTTACTTGTGTTTTAAAAAATTCAGTTAATTTTATATTATTGATGATTTCTTGCACAATTTAAGTGGTAGCAGCAAAACTGTTAAGGTTGAAGGATATTTTGTACTCAAAACTAATTCATGATCGCATTTTTGCCATTCTCAAGCTGCACTTTCGTCAAGTAGATTTTGCTTTTCATTCTTGTACAATGACATCAAAAAGGGCAATGGTTTGTAAACACGGATTTTGTACAGATCATTTTATTAGGTTGCACACTAAAAACAGTTAAAACAAGAAAAACAAGATCAAAGTACAACAAATTGTGCACGTGAACCCCAAGAAGTATATCAAATTATCTCACCTAAATAAATATTAACAATAAGACAATAACCTGAAAAGATACAAAGTAAAAGAAAAATCTTCAAAGGCAAAAATTGAGTAATCTTTCACTGCATAAGAAACTTCTCTGAGAGCTTCATCTTCCCAAAAGCATCTTAATGCTAGCATGGCCCTATTGAATAAATTATGATTGGGGTGATTTTGGCATAAAGATCCTTTGGAGAAAAAGATCTAGGACTCTGAATACCTCCTTTAAGGTCAAATATATTATGTATGCAAACACACACATACACACACGAGTTAGCTTCACCATCGCAGCTGCCAAACCCTAAACCTAACTTAATTCTAACCTTAACCCTGAAACCAACTTTGACCCCTCAAGCAGCTTTTTAAAGGTCCATCTGAAGGTGAGGGCCAGTAAAATGTCCTCACTTCAGTAGTTAAAATTTGAAACTGGTTCTCGCACATATTGCCACAGAAGAGCACGCACACACAGGAAAGACTAAATATCTTTAATATCTAAAATATCTATATCTTAAATATCACCACAGCAACGTACCATCCCCAGCAATCACATTGGCTTCATGGAGATGAATGATTCACAACAATTTCCTGTTATGGTCAGTCTCCATATGCAACCCTAACTCTGAGTAGTTGCATTTTATTGTGCCTTCTGGAAGACAATAGTCCAAAGATACCTAAGTTAAAATTTGAAAGAAATCTATGAACTAAATCTTGAGTTGTGGCTCTAAATCTTGATGATGTACATGTCGGGGAGAATTGGAATCACATCAGATGAGTCTTGGCAGAGAAATAATTTTTTTTTAATTTTGCCACATTTTAACAAATGGGAGTTTTCCTCACCTTGACCTTTAACCTAGAACAGCCAAAATGTAATCATCTGTAGTCACTATCATCAGGAAACACGCACACACAAATCGGGAAGATTTGTCCAAAACTTGTGGACACTAGACTGCAAACAGACAAATCCATTTACGTCTCACTACGTACGTAATCAATCTTGCTGCAATGAAATGTAATTTCTCATTGTAGGATGAGTTCCTTTTTTTTGCAAGAGGATGAGGCTGGGGTGGATGGTGGATAGACAAAAATTGAAGAAGAAAATGTGCATTGGAGAACAAAAAGCATTTACCTGTAGGAAATTAATTTTGCTTGCTACTCCATATTTCATGTTCACCTTAAAAGGAGTTTCTGCTGTAGTGCACTATTTCTCACAAAGACTGTATATTCTTATTTTTTTTATGTTTCAGTTCAAATAATTTTACACAGACATAAAGCAACTGGTCAAGGTGGCCTGAGAACATAAATGAAATGAACCATAAAGGTACACTCCAGTTAGAAGACACCTTTGTTGAGCACTTAGGAAGTCTGTGAAGCACTGCCTAAGATAGTTTACTCCATTATCATCAAAAGACCAAATGATGAAAGTATGTGTAAAGCACACTTAGCTTAATGGCTCTATGCTTGTGGTCTAATTGTGAGAGCAATATCTTAAAAGCTGCAGAAGTCTCTTATTAAAAATCAATAAACATCACTTCCATCAGATGTTTCATCTGGCATGATTTTCAGTGAGCATTTGCAGCATAGCATCATAAGATACTGATAAATCTTTAGATATGTGTGTATGTCTGCAAGAAGCTGCTGCACAGTATAGGTTAAACCAGTAATCATACTAGATTTAGTGGATAAGTCGGCTATATATTTGGATTTTTGTTTATAAATTAATAAGTAATGTATCATTTTGGGACACACTTGTTAAAAAGAAGAGCTAGGAGTTACATCCCATTATAATATCCAGACAAAATCATTTTACATGTCTACCAATGGACCAACTTAATAATTCCTCACCCAAAAAGCAATTTCAGAGCATGGACTAAATTGCTGGTTACAATTAGAGAATTATTGGGCATCCACACCTTTAAGAGAGTCCCAAAAATGCATGTAGCTCAATTTTATGACTGTTGATAATTGTTTTGGATGTACTTTATTAGCACTTTTGGTCGTTGGTTGGTAGAACAGACTGCTTTTATGCGTGTTCATACTGTAAACTTTAATGATGTATTTTGAAAATGTGGACCCCAGGAAGACGACAGAAACCCCTGCAGTGGCAGTTATGGGGATCCGAATAAATTAGCAAAGTAGATAAATCAGACAACTCTGTCCTTGACTGACACACACTGAAGCCTGAATTGTATTGTGATGCACAGAAAAGGTTTCTTGTTAACTTTTAGAGGCTGAAGAATAGTAGTCATGTACACCATCACATCATTCATGGTGTATCAGCAGTCCTTACTTTCAATAATAAATTCAACCCATTCCACTGAAATATTTGATACTAAAGTCAGGCTATTCCTAATATTCCTAGCGTTTTCTCGGAGGTAGGACGTCCTCACTGGATGAACAGGAAAGGATATCGGATAAAGCCCATTTCAGGTTCATGATGAGACTTAACTGTGTTAGAACGTTGCAGGTAAAGGCTGCAGTGGTGTGAACTGGACCGTCTCAACCCGTCTCAAGCTGGCTGATGGCATCGTCAGTGATTCAGTTTGTTCAAATCACCATGTCGTGTGTGTGTGTGTGTGTTTTTCTCAGTATTTATGGGCTCACATGTTACCGGCGAGTGCAGCGTTATTATCAGCTGTTTGCCTGATGAATCCTGTCTCACTCGTCAGTGTTTTCTCTCCATATGAGAGGTGACACCGATTCCTCTGAACAACTGAACTACTCCGTGGACTGACAGGAGAAATTCTTGACACTCTATTTTGTATGTTTTCTCCGTTTCATCGATACTGGAAGTGCAGCTATAGAAAATAACCCGCTATCAATATCCCCATTTTATTTTAAGCTGCTACGAAGTATATCCAGCCACAAAAGAGCATGAAAACCGGCAGTTAGAACAGAAGTACAGAGAGTTGTTACTATGGAAATGATACAGCCGCTTGTTGCATTGGTCTGATCTGACATGGCTTCAGTGTTACAGACTGGAGCATTACAAGTAGTTGCAAGTTCTCAGGTCGTCTCATTGTGAATTTTTGGTGTGAACTGGGCTTAACACACACCATGTTGCCAATTCACTAAATTTTTGCTAAAAATTATAAACAAATGATGAACCAAATACCAGAATTACACAAATAGAAAGCAGTTTACATTACAGGAAGTCATCTGATAAAATATTCTGCCCCATTTGACAAGTTCACATAAGCCTTACGTGTCCCCAGAATGAGAATTTTAAGCTTCAGTTCAGAATGCCTCACAGATAATTTATTCTACTATGTCTGTATACTCCTGGTGTTCAGTCTGGTTCCAAGCGGGCCATTTAAGCGTCTGTTGCTTTAAATCCACATGAGCTGCTGCTGACCACACCACTTTCCTATCAGTGCCATGGATACCATCATGTGGACACTCTGGAAAATCATGTCAGGGTGTCAGGATGGTTCTGGTTGGTCCGGTGGGTCCTGGAAGAGTGACTGAGGGTGGTGACTGTATAGTTGTGTTGTCAAAAATATATGGATTTTCATGTGGTTCATTTCAGGTCCAGGTGTCTGAAAAAGGACTGTTTATTTCTCTGTGGAGTGAGCATTTTGATAATTATTGTAACACTATTTTTTAGAGCCCCTGGACCTGTTTTACAAATGGAAAAATAATTCAAAATCTTATTTTTCATAATATATACCCTTTAAGTCTGACACTGGAAACTCTAGAAATGAGATGAGACACCTAGACACATTAAAAATGCTTAGGAAAAGAACACAAAATGAAGGTAGAAAAGGTAAAAGAAGCTCTCTCTCGCTCTCTGTAGTCAACAGAGAGTTAGCAGAGTAGTATGGATGGCCATGTCAATACAACTGGCTCTTTGTTTTATGGCCATAACAGCTCACCATCCATCCTTGGTTTACAAGTTATTGATCACAGCAGTCTCAAAATCATGTGAATTCTATATGTGCCCTTGGCCAAGACACAGACTTCAGGTCACTTGGTATAGCAGGCTGTTCCCACAGCTGAATTAGAATTGAATAATTATACAGAAAGTACCTTGAATGAAATTAAAATGTATTATTACCATTAATAAGTCTCTGTCAGTATTGTTCTCATACTGTTTGTATGGAAGTTTTTTAATTTAATTAAAGTAAAAAATTGCATTGTTTCCAGTAGCAGAAGGAACTCATTTAACCAAGGTCAGGATCAGGCAACAGCGTCTGCATATTTTCTCTCTCCTTCACACTGTCTGTCTCCTGTAAAGACACAAACTCAAAGTCAGTATTTTTTTTTTATTAAAGCTAAATAATATATATATATATATATATATATACATTGTCATTATCCTCTTTCCCATACTTCTCATTCCTCTTCTCTGCCCCTGTTTGTAACAGAGAACAACATGTTGTTATGAAGATCAGTTGCTGGCAATGTAGCACAGTTGCAGATTCAGCAACAGCACACTGTATTTACCAATAAATCATAACGCACACAAACACATCATGGTGTCAGGTGTTCACCTGAAGAAAAATATACCAGTGGAGATGTGTGAGAAAGGAAGGAGCTACAGTTCATCACATATTCTGCATTATATGTGCATACATGCATACCATTAACATCTGCCAGTCTACCATTCTTACAGACCAAACAACCTGCATTGGAGCAAACAGATTTCCCCCACATCTGCGGGCCTCATCTTAATGCCACGCAATGTCGGACAGCCAGATGGCAGCGAGCAGCAGTCGAACACAACAGATCAGGTTTTGAACTGTAGCTCGTTGCTTTCTCACACAGAATAGTACTGTAACAGCGAGCCTCATGGGAGATCGTGGAGGCAGTAGGGCCAGGCGGGTTTCTCATGAGGTGACGAGCAGACCACCTGTACCAGTGAGGTGAACAGAGTTTGTGGGTGTGTGTGGGGGTGGGTGGAAGCCTTTGCATGTGTGTGTGTTCATTATGTAAGAGAGAGAATGAGGTGATGAATGAGGAGATCTCAGAGTATGCAGGAACCCGGCCAACAAAGCAGGAAATTATATTTTTCCTCTTATTTATGCAGAGGACAGCAACAAAGTAATAGGGAATTTAAATGAATTTTTACACTTTGGATGTGCAGCATGTTTTTGGGCATACTATATCTCATGAGGTAAACACACAAGGGATATCTGCCACATTAAGAAGTTCTGAATAAATTCCTTGAACAGGAAACTATTTGATCTAGAGTCCAAAGGGGGCTTACGGTTCAGAGACCATGGAGGTTTATAATGTTGTCAAGTGTGCAGGAGGTGCATCTCCCTTCATTTTTCGAGCATCCGCGGAAGTAAAAAGCGATTTGGCACCGCACACTCTGACACGCACAAACACTCAGACACATGCACGCAGTGAACGCTTCATTAAACTGCATCTACCCTCCCAAATGTGGCTCCATAAACCCAGAAGGGAGGAATACAGATGGAGATGAAGACCAATGCGTTCCTGTCGCAGTTTCAGCTTATCTCACAGATAAGATGGAGACCCTTCAGGGAGATGAGAACAGAGAGTGAAAGATGGAGAGAGAGAGGAGAGTCGGTTCAACAGAAAATGACAGAGCAGACAATGAACGAGGGACAGACAAGGAGGCAGAGACGGGAAGACAGAGCGAGAGAGAGAAGATAAGAGGAGAGGGGAGGACAGAAAAGGGCACTGACTGGGTTTCACTGGCTTCAGGTCAGTCTCTATGTCTCTGTTCCTTTATTTTGACTTAAAAATGGGCAGATTAGGGCAGTGCTCCACAAATGTAAATCAGCTGTTGGGGAGATCAAACAGTTTTAGCTCATTTTGCCCTTCGGTTCACAGACTTACTTCCTATCAGAAAAGAAATTGTTACAGTTCTTCCCCAAATAAACCCTTGGAGTATAAGAGTTCTCTAAAGCACGATAGCTCACACTGCATTTACTGAACTCTCTCCCTCTCATCCATAACTAAACCATGACCTCAGAATAATATAGACCAAATTAACAGAATATCTTACCTTTTTTAAGATAAAACATTTTCCAGCACAATGTAGATCTTAGGTTTTGAAATAAAATATCCTGTCAGAAGAGTCAGTAATGTTTATCCTTTTGAATCTACACTGACATGTGTAGCCATTCATTTATAACCTCTCACTAAATAGGTTAAGATTGTATAGTTGGTTTTAATGGGATTTAACTGAGATTGAAAACATTGCAGAGACTTTTATTCAAACAAAACCTTAAACTAAAAGTTCAGTGTGTAATATTCGTGCGTGCTCATGTGTTGGCTCAAAGTTCGTGTTGGAGTCTGTTTTGTGCTGGGAGCCTGTTGTTTGTTGACGTTAGCTAACTCCATTTCTAAGGTAAGGACTGTCTCCGTTACCCACACAAAGCCGGTGCGGTGATGTCTATGAAGACGTCCATGAAAACCTTCCGTTCTTCTCCTCTACAGCAGGAACAGTGAGTAAGGCACATAAACACTGTCATTCTGAGCATGCCAATATTCTGAATTTGACAGCATAGTCCACATTTCTGGTTGGAAGAAGAAACGCACCTACTTATAAACATTATGACAGAGGTTTTTGGATATGATAAATATCGCAAAGCTGAGCTTCTCAAAACAGTGTTTGAAGAAAAGAGAGAGCCACCAGCGGAAAACTCTGTTTTTAATGAGGGTATGCATGCCTTATAGTAAACAGGAATATTAGTGGAATATTCATTCTCATTAGCTATTTCAACATCTTATTAGGAATTTTGTCTTTTTTATTAATAATAACAAAAACTGAATATTTTGTGCATGTTAACTTAGTCAGTGTGCAGTGCTACCATTATCTTAGAAATGGAGTCAGTTAAGGATTAACAATCAACTGGCTCCCAGCAAAAACAGACTCATAGTCACATAGTGAACCTTTCAATTTAATTTATTTACATTTTTATATAAATCTCATCACCATCTCACGTGATGCAAATCATACAGGATTCCTTGCAGGATCTGACCATGGATGCAAGTGAATCTTTAAGTAGTCCTCAGTTTTCAGGCAGTCCAGCAGCTGAGATCCTCAGTAGTTCTGTGTATAAAGCATCACTGTAGCACAAGGTTAGCGGGAGTCTGAGTCGTAAAGGGGGCTATCCATGTTAAAAAATGTATGTTATGGGGCATTTTGAATTATAGCATCCATTATACGGCAGATGTTGTGTTACATCTCGTTCACGTCTTCATGCTCTGCTGGTTTGATAGAGACCTGAAGCTGTTCATTTCAGCAAAAGCTGTTTTGTTGAACACTAAAGGCTTAATGTCCTAGTGGACAACTGGTCAGTGATTTACTGTGGAACAGATTAAAGAGACTGCAGATCTTTCTACATTCTGTTTTGTCGCTGACCAAGGGTGGGCAGAACTTAACTGAGAAAAACTGAGAAAAATCCATGTTTAAATACAGGCTATATAACAAATAGAACATTTCGAACAAATCATTTACTAAGTCATAACGAGAGAATTTGTCTGCCCTTTAGCAAACAAAGTAAGCAAGAAAATAAAGGCCACTACTCATACCAGCCAGAGACAAACATTTGCCCTTTGTCTGAATATTCATCTTTTCTGTTTCAAATTAAGCTCTATACAGTGGTATTATGTTTATGGTGTGTGCAGTGGTTTGAGTGGATGCAAATGTGTGACATACTGTTCCTGTATGACTTGATTCAGATTCCCTGTGTAGTTCTCCAGAGTGCAACCATCTGAGACCCATCACCCCAAGGCACTGCAGCCATGACATTTTAAGGAGTTTTAATTCAGAAATACCTTAAAGGGAGCTGGCACTAGAAGGAAAATGATGCAAATCGCAGTGGTGAGCTCTCTATGGTTACAGTCTTTGTATATGTAAAGAGGGTCTGCAAGTTTCAGATACACTAGAGGCGTCTGGCAACGCAATTAGCAGTCAGAAAACATGAAATCGCTGTTGCATCCAATGAGTTATATTTTCACCAAATTACAGGGCTGCTCCATAAGGCACCTAAGACCTGTGAGGCTACACTATGATTGTAATGAATAAAATATGTTTCACTGACAATTAACTCACAGTACCAGCAATTTAACCAGACAGCTGCATTTGTTTTCAATGAGAATCAACACTACACTTGCTATTATAGGTTAACTGGCCCCAAATTGAGTTTCCATATATAAATTACATCTAAGTTCTGTATTTAAAGTGTGCCATGTTTGTTCAGATATGAAAAACAGACAAGAAATAATGAGCTGAAAAGCACTATATCTCTGCAAAGCTAAAAGAAACTGTATAATTGTCTATACATTCTTTACAAGTGACCCCTGTCACATAACACACTGTAATCTCATGCAGTGTTAATATGAAAATATTGATTATAGCCCCTTTAAAATAACTTTTTGCCTGTTTTTTTTCTGCAGCCTAATGGGATTTGGAAGAGTATGGTTAAACATTTGCTACCCATTTTCTCAAGCACATCTGTTATCCATTTCCTGCTTAAGACAGATGTTTTCCTATCATACAATATGTATGCAGTTATCTGTTTTCTATTATCCATCTGATAGGTACAAAAAAGACAAAGAAGGAAAACATCAACCTTGACCTATGTCGTTGTGCCAGCATCTTTGATGAATGTGCAACCTTTTGAAATAACCAAGGCTGGTTGAAAGACACATGAGACTGGGCAAAAAACTCATTGCTTATTTATTGTATACTGTACAATGTACATTATTCATAGGACTCTGTTATTGCAGGCATTTTCCAGATATATGAGGTACTTTTGTATTGCCTGGGCTGTAGCTGTGCCATGAGTTCCAACACAAGCTCGTTGATCACACAACAGACCGTTTGTCCACCGGTGACAGTGCAGCGGTGTTCTGCATGGACTGAATGTTTAAGTCATCTATGTTGTGTTTGCGAGTGCAGATGTGTTGCTGTTTAAGACAAGATAATGGGCTTAGTTCGCTCAAAGAACTGCAATAGATCAGAATTAAACAGTTGCTGTACCTAGACAAGTACACAGGACGTTATTGTACATTTTAAACCAATGTTTGATTTATTTAAATAGAAGTATCTCGGTTTACTTTCTTTAAAAGTAGCCAAAGTAGATTTTGGCGGCTAAAATAGAAAAGCATTCCTGTCAAATCACTCAATCATTCACATTTTTGTACCCAATCCAAAATTTGGATAAAATTTAAGACGGTCATTGCTTTGTTTCAGTGGAAAATCAGTGGAAAAAATGTGACCGCGCTGAAGCCCAAATGGAGGCTCTCATATGCTACATTGAGATTCAGTCTGGTGAATCTGTGACAACCACATTAACCCAAATGTCTTGCCACAGATTCACTGCATGCAGAAGAAAATATGGCTTATGAGAGTACTCACCTCAGTCCTCTCCTTTAGACAATTCAATAATGAATGATCTCTTCTTTCTGAATGTCTCCCATGGGTCGAGGCCTGATGTATGGAAGCCCAGAAGGGACTTACAGGAGGCATTAACTGGCCTTCAGTCTCTACAAATGGGAAGTGAATAAATGATAGTGGGTAATGTTCACATCCTTTGACGTCTGTGACAGAGAAAAAACAAGGCTTTGGCATTTCAGCCATTGTGAAGTGCAGAGAGGGGTATTTCATACTAAAACAAAAGAGTGTCTACAGTATTACAACACAGAGAACACTTACCATGAGATAATTTCTTGCTAAACTTTGGGCAGGCAGTGAAATGTTTTTTGTAATCACTCATCAGCTCTCCTTGGTATTGAATTCCTGTTACATTGTGCCTGCTTTGCATAGTGCAGGCCAATTAATCCAACTTGGCTGCTTCCCCTTTGAGTGCTAATGCGATTAATGGGATTGTGGCTAAAGCTAGCTGGATGTGGGTGACCAATACTCTTGCTGGGGGGATAAAAGCAGTAAGACAAAGATATACAAGTATGTTTACACTTCTAAACCTGTGCAATCACTTTGAAGACCAGCATATAGGGAAAAGGTCAAAGGCATCAAATTTCCACTCTTGGTATCGTGCTGTTTTTTTTAATCAAATGAGGCTTAGGTATACATGAAACCTTGAGACTTAATTCAATATGATAGGTTGGGTAGCTTTAAAGTTGTTACATGATTTACTCCTTGTTGTATCCACACACATCAGATTAGATAACTGTACAGAAATGGTCAAATACTATTTATGGCATGTTTCTTGCAGTTGTTCATACTATTCTGAGAGACAGAGCTTAATAAATGGTACCCAGACGTTATTTTAAAATGTGGATTGTAACAAAAATACCAATTCAGCAGTTTAAATGAAGATAGAAACTGAAAATGTGACATGTCCAAATTCTGTGTGGTCAGTGCAGCTATAAAACAGTCCTCAGTAAACTCCATCCCACAGAGGCCACTGCCCTCAGAACTGCAAAGCGGCTCAAAGTGTTTCACAAATCCAGAGACAAAAGGCAAGCAAGAGTGAGCAATTTAGTGCTAGCTGCTTTGTGAAGGGCCTCCCAGCCCACACAGTGCCATTCAGGAGGCTAAAACACAGGCCAGGATTACGCTTATCAAGCATCAACTGTTTGGTCGCACAGACAAAAGCTTATTGCTGTGGGACAACTTTAATGGCCCATGGCTGAGTGCAAAGAGCGCCTCTCGTAGCAGAGAAAGAGGGTCAGCTGAGAGTGAGAAAGGGAGGGAGACTCAGCAATCACTACTTTCGATAATGATGAAAGCAAATGAAGGGACGGTCAGTTAGGGTTTGTTGAGTGGTATTATCTCTTTGGGCCATAATGAAAAGGAAGCAGCACATGAACTGCGGAGCAGGAGACTGAACAATGGCAATCCCTCATCATCCAGAGGTCCATGTGCGTTTTAGAGGCTATTAATAGCTGCATGGATGAAAAGTGTGCAGAAAGCTTGAAGTACAGACACAATGTTGAAATTCCAATCTGTTAAGAACACGCTGTCAAGCAGAAGGAGCTGTTCCAGTTCGTGTGGCATAGATCCATAAAATAAGGCGCAAACTTTCATGACCTTGGAAAACAGGTGTGACTGCACTGCCTCGCTATCACCAGCATGGGCTAAACGCATAAATGTGACAGGCAACATCCAGCACATTAACACATCATGTAAATCAATGGCTTCTCTTTAGCATTTTTTGTTGTTGATTTTATCTTGACATTTTAGACTTTGTAAAGTAAAACCCTGGGTAAGGAGGAAACAAAGCTTGTTTACAACCTAACTGGCTACTTACTCATGATTTTTGGGGCCAGTTCTCCTGTCGAAAACATGTTCATAGGTAATTTAAGCAACCTGTTTATTGCCAGCCATAGTTATGTCCTGTTGTTTAACGACATCCAGAGGTGGACAACAAATCATCATGCTGTCACGGAGCAAGGCCGATCTGTTCACTGTTCGTTTCAAACAGAAAATGAACTTAGTTTTCTTTCAAGTGATATCCAAGTGGTTGTTACTGTAGCCAAGACAATGATCAACATGTTACATAGCCCTAACCACGATCTTTTCCTAATCCAACCAAGTTGGTTTTGTGCCTAAACCTAAGCATACCTCAGCCATGGCATTGTCACAACCTAAATGCAATAGTGATTTTGTACATTTTAACATTACTGTGCCATTCTGAATCATTTTTCCTGCTGTTCGTCTCCATTTTGTGTAATTTCTCCTGCTGGAAAAAGGGGTGCTAATCCATCAAATGGTGATATGGGCTGCACAAGAAAGTACAGACAAACGACATATTTGGTGGTTGAGACTGGAAGATTTTTGTATTTTTTTTTTGTAAGATCTAAGCAATTACTTTGGTGGCCACAAAGTGAAACTCTAATGGTGGACAAAATTATCATGTAATTAGCCTTAAAAGTAAGACACCGGTAAGATTTTTACATTTTTTTCCCCTCTCTCTCTCTCTCTCTCTCTCTATTCCTGCATGTAACCATTAGAGCTGTCATGTGTTCAGTGAATTTTCTCAGCTTTTGGAGTGAGAGAGGAAATCATATTTCTGCTCCAACTGATTCTCTTCCATCCCATCCCAAATGATACTTCATCTGCTCTTCTCTGCCTACAGTGCTTTAGCTCACTTTATGTAATACTTTTATCCCTGTGTCAACATTACACGAAGTTCCCCTACGTATTCCCAGAACCACTGATACACTCTCCCAAATCCATCAGATAGGCTCTTTTGCTGCAAATCCATTCAAGAACTACACTCTATGTAAATCGTGTTCTCCCTTTTCCCTTCTCCTGTTATTTTTATAATCCTCAGCTCTCTATCTCTGCCTCTCCCTTAGTTTCTCTTCCCAAGCATCAGTCCCTCACCTCTTCATCTTGTCCTCCTCTTCCTAAAATGCCTGCCCTCAGACTTAGAACTACTCAATTACAATTTGTAAACAAGAATAAGTGATTTGGCATCTCATGCTGCAATGTGTTTCCATCTCACTTCTCCTCTTCCTCCTCCTCTCTCTTCTTAATGCTGTTTGTTTAATTAAAATGCATACAAAACATTACATTATGACTTTGGGACTTCAAACTCGTCTCCTCACAGATCTACAGTAAAAGATCAATTATGTGACGCAAAGCACTGAGAAATATTAAACCCACCATTAGCTGCTTTGCACCGTCTGTGTTATTACAGGGTGCACACACAGCGTAATGTCATAAATTTCAGCCTGATTTTTTTGGGCATGCATTGCTGAGTTTGCTCCTGTCGCAGCAAAGGATAATTATTGTCAAGGAGGTGTGTCACAATTAATCTAATTCACTGACAGAATGTCAGACTAACTAACTACTTGTAGATGTAATCATGAGATAGCAGCTGGGACAATAATATGCGTGTTTTGTTTTTTATTCAGCATGCCTTGCTTTTGAAATGACACGCAATGGACCAAAGCTTTCTCTGCTTTCTCTAGAAAACCAGGCCATTACTCTGCCTATTGATATTCCATAAGAGTTCACATTCTTAGGCTTCTCCTCTCTTGCATCCCAGTTCTTTGCAGTGCTGTGACTATCTTTACTTGAACAACAAATAAACAGCAAAACACAGCACAACGCAACACAACACAACACAACAGTTCCAACCAGAAGCAGTCAAAGGGAAGGAGGTCGATCAGCCGTTCTTCATTTGCGTTTGTTCTTAACATGGCAGACTTTCCTGTGGAGTCTGTGACAGCTGAATACTAAAGAGAGTAGCGAGGTATGTGAAGAAGGCGCACAGGTCTCAATCACCTCCCCAGAGACACCAGGTGCCTCCGCGAACGAGAGAAGAAACGGAGACTTGGACTTTATTCATTGATACCGCCCACCGAGGTAAAGAGTTTCAAATGGGTGGAATTACAGGATCAATAGTGTGATTAGCAGAAGCCTTGTAGCTATAGCATGTTGTTGGCAATCTATTGCATCAAGCTAAAACCCAGGGGACAGGGAGGCTGTTGTTCCGTCCAAGCATGGAGGCCTAAGGAGGAGGAGAGGTGCATGAGAAACAGGCTGAAAAAGGACTTACCGAGCCAACCATTGTAAGCCTTTAAGAGATCAGCTTAACAACATAAAAATGCTGCTCTACACCTTCAGGCATAGATGATGAACTAATAAGAATTCACTTCTATGAATCACACGCGACATGATGCCTTATGAGAACTTAATTTGGATTTTTACTTTTTCATACTTTCAATTATTTGGTTAATTACTTCATCGATGGATGGACTTTGTCAAAACAAAAACATTGCCATTGTACGTGTTTGCTATGTAATGTCAACTCATTTGTCACTGAAGGGTCTGTGACTTTTTTGTGTTTGCCTTAATCGACAGGAGGTGAGTTGGGGTGATGGTGGATTTAAGATAGATAGCTAGACAGACAGACAGACAGATACACATTATCAGTATTACAAAAACCTCTATTAACCTTAAAAGTAATATGCCGGCATGACTTCTAGTCAGTTTAGCATTACATGGATGACCATAATGTTCATGGTTTAATTCACTCACAATGGCTGGAAAATTGCCATTTTTATATAATGGATACTATTATGTTCATTTTCTCGGCTGTTTTGTCACAAAGCCAGTACTAGCATATATGTCAGTAATGTCATTTCAGTCATTACCAGCCATTTGAAGAATGAACTCATTTCATCTTATTCTACATGTGTAACTTTTTATGTACTTTGTTCCTGCAAAATATAACTGAACCTCAGAAACTAAAAAAGACTTTAACTGTCAACTGCTCCAGTTTGCAGCAATCTGTTTACTCTATCATCATTCATCATCATTTTATATGAAGTATCAGTTTAATTAGTGTTTCATTCTGGATTTGAAGTAACAGGTTAGATAAGCCATGTGCATTTCCAAACATTTATCAAATTACAATTTTTGTTTTTTTAAATTGGCACATTTTTTTTTTTAGCTAAGCACAAAATGAATTTGGCCTTGGAACCTCCAGTAATGGACTGCAAAGTGAATGGTCCAGCTGGTTTTTGTTTTTTTGGCTCCCAAACCGTGCCTAAATGTGACTGCCAAAGAAAAATCCCCAGCAAACAGCACACTAAAACACAAGTTCATGACATTACATAAAAAAATCCCCCTTGAGTCCAAACAGAGTGGTTTTCTCTCTCAGCAATTTTGATCCACTATGAGCAAGAGCATATATATATATATATATATATATATATGAAAGGAGGGCGGTCGGAGATGCGAACCCCCCCCCCCCCACTTAAAATGGGCTCTCTGTCCTCTGCCCTTGCTGTGTCACTCTACAGTATGACCAGTTTACCTCCGTTCAGTCAAGTCTTTTTGCATTTAGAGCTGCTGGCTGTGACGTACTGGCTGAATTTCATTACAGCAAGCTATTACACAAGCAAGCTGCTGGGCTGGCCTCGGGATGAAAAGGCCAATCAATACAGTCACTATCTGCCCCCTCTAATCTCTGTCGCCTGTGTCAGCCCTGCTATCTGTAATAGATCTTAAGGATTACAGGGCCCCTTCTTAAGACACTTCTAGTTGCTGTGAACTGACTGGCCAGTGGGACCCTTGGGGCCAGGCCCAGTCATGCTGATCCAGCGTGAGGCACATGGAGCACTAGCAGGATGGCGAGAGCGACACGTTAAAAAAGAGAAAGGGGGAAGCAGCATAATGGCTAAAAAATGAAGATAGTGTGAGGAGAACTAGCAATAGGGCTATGTCACCGGGGAGCAAGGTGAAGAAGTCGACCCGGCAGCTATGACACTCTGAGATTGATAAAGACAGGCAAAGAAGAGAGAAAAGGTCATGAGGGTAAGGTAAACTGAGAGCAAAAGCAAAGACGGTAAAGGAGCAAAGGATGGAAAAAGACAGAAAGAGAAAGAGTGAGAGAGAGATGAGCAGAGAGAAGGATAAGCACCAGGCCAGGAAAGGCGAGAGCCCATGTAATTTCTCTAATCCTCCTGGCATTTATACTTTCACCAGACAGATAATGAAAATGGAAAATAAAATGGAAAACTTCCTCCCTCTGACTGGGCACAGGGTTTTTTTTTTTAATCTGTTGCACTACTCAACTTTCTTTCTTTCTTTTTTTTTTTTCTCTCAATGCGTCAGTGGGTGTGTGCTGAGTCAGCAGAATTGTCCATGTGTTATTACTTCACGCCAGTATAGATGTGACTCACAAAGGCCCTGGTTTCTTTAGCAAGAGGCCAAGAACAGATAGATAGATAGATAGATAGATAGATAGATAGATAGATAGATAGATAGATAGATAGATAGATAGATAGATA